>LQNS02020120.1:14585021-14595520 GCA_001587735.2 Parhyale hawaiensis | reverse complement strand
CCGCTGGGTTGGTTGCGTGGGGGTTTGTTAACCTCATGGAGTTTCTCCGTTCCTACGTCGCCAGCCTGGTGTGATTTAATAATAATAATAATAATAATACACATTGAGACATGGTATACTAGGCACAGCTCATCGCCAGACTTACATTCGATACAAAGATCGGGCACTTCATTACACACTACACTGCATGGTGGTCCATTTTTGGCCCCTATTTGGTAATATGTAGTACGCTGCCATCGGCTGTACACGTTAGGTAATTTGTAGCCAGGACCATTGCGGATCACCTAGAGTAAAGTGCTATCAACTTTTTCTGCCTTCATCTGGAGACTAAACGCGCATTTTCTTGTCCTGACTTTACGACAATCAATATACTTTTGAGTAAATATGAAATGCACCTGCAACTTGCCTAAGTGCATCCACCATCCGTCTGCCATTACGTTTACAGTATTAGTTAGATACAGGGAAAATAGGCTATTACTGTTACGGTCTGGGAATCAACAGCAGTCTGTTCTGAGCTATTTATTACTCTAAAGAGAGACAATAAACTTAGGTGCGCTGTTTAACGTTGAATGTATAATTTTACTGCGTTGCAAGGCTTCGGTGCTGGTTGTCAATGAAGTACGGAAAATCTCCAGGATAATTAACGGGAACAGGTTAACCCAGGGGGCGGCGCCAAGCTGTAGAGCATCATGGGTAATGAGGCGTGTGACGTCATAAACTTCAAGTACGGTAATTCGCAGCTAGTTTACAGTGTTTCTCCATCATTTCATTTGGGCCTCCAGAGTGTCCTACATGGCCTACAATCATTTTAGTTGCACAAAATATATATCAAAGCATCTACAAACTATTTTAGCTCTCTGAACAATAAAATTTTATTATTATTTAGGTTTCTTTTCGTAAGAGGCACGCACCCAGTTGGAGAGTTTTGGTAAAATGTTTGCCCCCAAGCAGTGCTTTCGCCTACGCGTCGTTAACATATCCGCCTCTCCTAATCATAAAAACTACAGCATCATTGGGAAAATTATGGATTTAGCATTCGCCAGTTTCAACATCATTACGTGAGACAGTTAAAGTGGGTGGAATACGTTTAGGTATTTTTTTTTTTTTTTGCAAGATAGTTGACGCGAGTCGGACGGCACCCTGATGTAATACTGGCGTAACACGCGCAGCGTATAGCAGCTATTTTTTTCTAATTTTACCGAGCAATTGTATGGCTTCTGCGTATTCTATATAGGCTTTTGCTTCAACATTACTTCGCCGGAAGGAAAGTCATTTTTTTTTTTTGTCCTTTAATGTTTTTCTTAACAATCTTGTTAAAAAGTTCTTCTATCTCGGCGTTCAATAGCACGTATCTGCGTCAATTTTTGTTGCAGCGGTTTGAAAATATAGAGGATAGCAGATCACAGGTAGAAGACGAAAATAAATCGAAAACATTGCGGTTTTCACTCATATAAATCTATCTTTAGGATGCCATATTACTCTCGATAAAACTCACTTGATATATTGCATTGTAAAGACGTTAACTTGGTTCTAAAAGTGCTTCTGATACATGCGGGCGTTTGCCGGTTGAATTCAGCTGCTCTTTTGCAAGCTTTTCAACCAACGTTCTTTCAAAATTTTATCCTTTAGAGAGCTAAAAAAAGTTTGTAGATTCTTCGATACATATTTTTGTGGAACTATAATGATTGTAGGACACTCTTGAGGCCCAAAATGAAATGATCAAGAAACAATGCACAATAACTTCCGATAAACGTACCAGGCTTTTATGACGTCATCACTTCGTACGTCCGCTGCGCGCAAGCGCCGCCCGTCGGCAGTGCGCTAACCTGTTCCCGTTAATCATCCTTGGGAAAATCTGGTCCGTGGAATTTCCATAGTTCAGTTACAGCTACTCAGTTAGGCAAGATAAGATTACACACGGTGACATAGTCACACTAGGAATCAGAGGTGTGTTGGGTAAAGGTAACAATTGGCTGACCCAAGGTTGAGGTACTACAGCTAGTAGTGAGCATGGGTGCGATGACTGTTAAGAATAACAATGGACACGCCATTGACGGCCACGTGCGCCGAGATTATCTTCGGTACATGACGATAAGATTCGAGAGTGTAGAGCTCGTGATCAGCTCGTGCTTATCTGCCACTGATAGCGAGCTCGTGTGCGGGAGGGTAAATTTAATATTGAATGGCCTGAGCTTCTAACTCCACAGCATAGGTGATCTAACGGAGGAAGGAATAAGGGACTCACAGCTTATTAGTAGAAATGAGCAGTAATGGTTTGAACCAACTGAAAAACATGAATTAAACGACAAATTTTTTTTTTCGGTTGCCTTTAACCTTTTTTTTGTTTTTACACATAAAATTGCAAAAATTAACAGTTTTACTTCTAGCAGTTATTAAATTTTATTTACACAACTGAAAGGATGAGTTAATGTGTTTCTATTTAGGAATCCGTTTAACTGTAAGGACAGTTAGGGTCAAGTATTACTTATGTTTATTAAAAACCTATAACTTACTGAATTTTGCGTTATTTCACTTCAGAGATGCAGATCTAATTATATTCTGGGAAGCTAGCAGCTCCTAAAAATTGGAAGTTTGTAGTAGTTATAGTTGCTATTAGATTGCTAGTGAATTCATGAGAATTAATGGTGTAGGTGTATAGCCATTTCACTTTTTTCCGTTCAATACTCTGCTTTTAATTCACTAGTAGTTAGCAATTTCTACCGAGATGTCTTTGTATTTTGAAGTATTTCTAAGTCTTTCAAAGGATTTTATTGCTATTTTACTTTTTTCACTTCATTACTCTGTTGTCAATTAGCTAATAGCATGCTATTTTTGTCAAGTTGTACTGTATTTGTAATTTGAGGTGCTCTTAAGTTTTTCAGAGAATTTTATACTGCAATTATAAATCATAGTATCTCTGCAGATTCGATAGTAAATGCAGCCTTGGCAAACGCAGGTACTGTGCTAACTGCTTTTTTTTAAGCCCATTTTCTTTAAATCATTCATCTACAATAGGTAGTTAAAATGAAGTGACTAAGATTGTTGATGATTAGCTAGCTACATGTTTATACAGCAGAAAATCCATTAAATGTTAGATAAAATTCCTAGAACTAGAATCTACATGTATAAATATCTATCAGCAAACAAACAAAAATATTAGTTCTCTTAGTTTTAACTAAAAAAAACTTGGTTTTTGGTTAAAAAAAACTGGTTTTTGCCAACCCTGGAAATGAATCATTACGCGAGGGTGTTCTCACACAGGATCAACGCGCATGCACGCTCTGAGAGCAGCAAATGAAGAAATATGAGGAAAAGCAGAACACAAAATAATAAGTAGGAATATGAAATTGAGAGAAGGCAAAGTGGGCACGAAGGAAAAACGTTCAAGAGGCATAGTTATGGCTAAAGTAACCTCGCTATGAGGTCACCCTGAGGGTCATGCACCACTACCGTAGGGCTCTCAAAACTTCCAAAACTGAAACATTTGCTTCAGGTTCTAGGTCTTTTTGCCGTGGGTCAATTCGCCGTCGGTCTTTTCGCCGTTAGGTCATTTTACCGAGCGGGCATTTCACCGTGACGTAATACAAATGGCGTGATAGTGATAATATATAAATTGTACCCAACCACGCCGAACCTAATATGCTATTATAATTATCATTATTATGAAAAGTTTCAGCTTCAGCAGTAAAATTTCCCAAGAAATGAAAGGATGACATAGAGAAAAGGTGGAATAAAATGAAAAATACAATAGCCTAAAATGTAATGATGCACAAAATCACCGAGCTTAGTCATTTCGTCACTTATTACACATGAAATACTAGAAAAAAAAAAACAAAGTAAAAATAATCAGTGACAAAATTCCAAATCCAGTAATTTACGGAAAAAAAGAAATAAAGTTAATAATCACATACTGGAACTCAAAATACCATAATTCACGTGAAAATTGCACACCTTAGTGATTTAACAAGATATTGCCGAGTGACGAAAATGTGCTAAACATAAATGAAAACAAATACAGTTTACTCAATATTTTTATAGTTGACCAAGCTGTCCTCAACATTGGGTCGGTCGGCAGAGGCCACTCAATTTACCTTGTGCACAGAATTTGCAAGGTGTTTTGAGCATGAGAGTGAACATCAATATTTAAGTTTTCGATAAAAATAAAACGATTCGTAGAATAGAAAAGGAGAACCACACTACAAATAAAACAATGTTTACTATTTAGCCTATACCGCAAACGATTCGGAACATAAATGTATCCATCATCATTGCTGTAAAATAGAGTAAGGAAACATATATAGAATTGTCAGAATAAAGTTAGGGAAGAAAGCATTCACAATAACCCGCTAAGAGACGTAAATAAGAAGAACAAAACAAAGCAACAAGAGCCTAAGTAAGAATCTAACTAGAAGCCATACAAAGGAAGGAACAGCAGTGGTAACACCAGCCTAATTAACGACATTCAAATGGACTGCCGATTGATAAAATCTTAGTCATTTCAGTAACTCGGTGATGTGTTAGTGATTGACCAAAATGTGTAAGTTTTATGGGAATTATTATATTTCAAGTTCCAGTTGATGATTTCTAATTGTTTTAGTATTAAATAACTAGATTTGGAATTTGTTATTTATTATACATAAGTTGAATGTTTTTTATCATTATTTCATGTTAAGTAAACGATTAAGGTCGGTGATGCGTAAAATTGTAATTTAAGTTGCTTTATTTTTAAGTTTATTCCATATTTTCTTTTTATTACCCTTTCTTTTCGAGGGAAGTTTTGCTGCAGGATTTGCTATATGGGCAAGAAGCTGAAACTTTTTCTAATAATAATAATAGCATATTCTGTTGGGCGGGGTTGGGTACAATTTATGTGTTATTAAGACATTTATGGTACATCGCGACTCAATGACCTAACGGCAGAAAGACCTGTCACGGCCAACGAAGAGGTTTTACAGTAGGTACATTAGTCTCTATCTCGGCTCTGCATCTCTCACTTATCGAAGTTTGACCAGCTGGTCATCATAAAAGGCAACATGGACATGCTTGGACTCCAGATAAGATGTAGAAAGAGGACATGGCGAAAATGGATGGAAGAGGTAATTGAAGAAAAATAAACAGATATTGGAATCGATATATTTTTTTTGTGCCTATAACGGCATTTTTAACAAAATTAACTATACTTTAGATCTTCTGAAGTTTTCACTGTTTTTCGCTTATACAGTAATTCTAAAATGAATAGTCGCATCACTTTGGTATTTCAACACAAAGCCTATTACACCCCTACCTAATTTATGGCCCACATATCATATTGCTATGCTATACCATATGTGTTTGCAGAGGAGTTTACTCGTGTATATGAGGGGGTCAACCCAATTTTTTCAAAGCTTTATTTGCAGCCCGATTGTTCTGAAATTTGCATAGTAGACGTAATTTCGAAAAAGAAACACAATTTGTCCGTACAAGTTTTTATATTTAGGCCATAGTTTTTGAGATAATGGGATATACCTATATATATTAGTATAGGAGGGAAACAGCTTTTCTTTGAGACACGTTTCATTGAAGACCATCGTATCATGCATTGGATCGGAGAGATGACAAAGAATCTCTATGAAGCAATTGCGGCCTTAAGGGGGGGGGGGCATTTGGGCTTTGGGCATTAACAATGGGCCAACCATCCCTTAGTAAAGGTAAAGGTAAAGTCAACTTAGACCACACTCTCACCAGGGAAACCCACATGCACTGGTTTGTGCTGCGGGTATAGGCCAACTGGCCCCAGATGAGTAAGTGTAGTCGCAGTTATCATTTAACCACCGTACATATATGAGTATATTACTAAGCTCCTCCGCATTTTACTCCAGCCCTCTACCTCAATGGAAATTTTCTGGCGCCGCCGCTGGTATGAAGTCTGTCTTTGGAAAAAAATCTTCCAGAAGGTTCTATAAATAACCTCTTATGAAGTTTCTTCAGATGTTCTTCCAAGAGTATTATACAAAAAGTTCGATGAAGAACCTTTAGGGTTCCAGTCTTTACCGGATTTTAGAACCTTTATATATTCCCTGCAGAAATGTTAGTTTTAACAGTGCGTATGCTATCAGAAAAAGGCACATGCAATCAGGGAGAGGCTAACCCTACCCTGGAATGCGCGTTCGGGATACTGGTACTACTCTCAACACTGTGTATCTGCAGGTTTATATTTATATATTATGAATATTATACGCCCGCACTTTCATGTGCAGAATGAAACCTAAGTAAGGTAGGTACACAAGGACCCTGAATGCTGCTTTGAATGACCCACCAAAAGTCATAATATTTATCTAGAATATAATTATGTTTGTCTCTCCGTTTTAGTTAGTACGACCGAGACGCTTTCATTAGTATTAGATAGGGGAAAATCAGGGTATATTTGAGGTATCCGTGATACGTCCTGGGAAGGGATATATAGGAGACGGAGTCAGGTTCGAATATTTAAGCTGCCACTGCTCGCAGGTCTTAGGTAGAAGATTAGATTCACTGCCTGACTTGGAACATTTTTCACCGGTCGTATGCATGACAAAGGTGCGAGAGCATCATAATTGAATATTCCTTTTGCTCTGTGGAATTTCTGCAGGTTGCTTTATTATTAGATAGGAGAAAATTGGGATGATACGGGTCTGAGATATCACTGAAGATCAGGGCCCATGTTGTGTGGAATTTCCACAAGTTCAAGCTGGTATAAAAAAAGGGGCGTGGGGATACAAGTGAATTTCTTAAAAGGTGCATTCTTGAAAGGGGTTTCTCGAATTAGGTTTGTAGCCAATATTACAGTATGTTGACTTTCATTATTCAAATATAATTTTTTACTTACATATCAACATAAATGTCAAACAATTAAAATGTTGATAGTAAGTTAGTGCAAATGTATGTTGTAACTATAAAAACAATTAGAGAAAAATAAAACGGAACCATGTCCCACGTTTTGGCAACATTTGCTTATCGCACGGGGTTCTGCTGTTACGCCAGATTATACAACATCAATCTCTAATCAACAAGGACAAGAAAAACGGTCTAACCAGTAGAGAAAAGATCAAAGTGACCTCGTTATTGGCTTCTATAGTAAGACAACACTCGAGGTTTCCAAGGAATTACAGCGTGATCACCGAACAATTAAGGCTTATCCACTTGTAGGTAAGGTCAACCCGAAAACTGAGGATAGAGCCTCTACGAGGAAATTGACTGCTCGGGATATGCGACATTTGAAGGTTTCTAAGGCTAGCAAACAACTTTCTACAAATAAGGCGATATTTGAAGACGCTGGAACTCCAATAGTAAGCAGAAAGACAAGATGTGAGGTTCTGCAGAAGCTAGGGAAAGTGAAAAAGGCAATTAAACGACCACTTGTAACAAAAACTCATAAAGAAAATAGGGTCAAATGGGCTGAAGAGAACATGAAAACTGATTTTTCCCATATCATTTTTAATGACGAATGCAGAGCCAATCTTGATGGTCTGGATGGGTCCTCCTTGACAGAACTTACCAGGCACGGCTTAAGCGTCAACAAAGTGGTGGAGGTGTAATTTTTTGGGCCGGTATAGTAGGTGACACCCTTATTGATCCATTTGAAGTGGAAAAAAGTTAAACTGAATGCAGAAAGGTACTGCCAGTTTCTTGAAGCCAACTTGATTCCATGGCTTGATGAGCAGACTATCGCATGCAAATCCAAATCGGTATTTCAGCGCAATAACGCTCCTCACACCGAGCACGGTACACTGCTAACTGGCTCGCGGATGGAGGATTTAAATGAAAAAACATTATGACCTGGCCAGCGAATAGCCCCGATTTAAAACAATTGGAGAACCTCCGGGAAATTATCAAAAGGAAGGCCTATGAAGGTGGTCGGCAGTTTTCGAGCAAAGTAAGCCTGTGGAATGCAGTAAAGAGCTGCAGATTCTATTCCACCATCTGAAATATCAAACCTGACAAAGTTTGTAGATAATCGCCTTATAAAAGCATGAAAATGGAGGTTGCCATGTTCAAAATTAACTTGTTATGAACACTTATTTCTGTGTTTACTGAACTGTTTTAGTTATAATTTCTTAGTTTTGGACGTTTAATAAAAATATTCCTGTTCACTTGTATTTATTCCCTCTTTATGACGTTTTCATTAACTTGTTGCATAATCTGCAGTAACAGTAAAAAGATCGCAAATAAGCAAATGTGTATGATAATCTTAGCAAATGGCTAAATATCTATTTTACAAGTGTTGTTTATATTTGCAACATAGTCATACATTTAGTTAATGTTGATATTTCAAAGTTAGACACTTATCTCTAAAAATAAAGCAAAAAAATTGTATTTGTATTACCAAAGGTAATATACTGTACTTATAACTAGCAGGACCCTTAGAAACTCCACGGTTTGTTAATGGTCTCACTTTATGAAACGTAGCAAACCTAAGCTAGGCTATTATAGCTCAAATAAGTTTGACCTAATACAGCTCTTCTGACCTAACCTACCCCATAAATAACACCAGTCACTTAATCCTGATGAAGTGCACCTGACCTCAAGTCAGCTGCACTCGAGAAAGTTTCTCCCTACCCTTCCGATTACGCTGCCAGGAATGCAGCTTCGACTTAGCTAATATTGTTGAGCTCGAAATCTGCTTAAACTCTGAGCCTCCACGGCAGCTATTCCGCTACAGCGAGGACCCGTTGGTCAGTTTGAATCTTTCTCGTAATTTTATTGGTTTTAATTCTCAATGGTTCCTATTTGAAACTTGTATGAGTTCATAGATTAAGCCTTTATCGCGCGCACAGAAAAATCTGTTCCTAGAACGTGAAACGCTGCCGTGTTCCGGCTCGTATGCAGCAGGCTCAACGTAGCCCGTCCCCTCAGGGGGCATAGGATGGGCCATTGGCCGTAGGGTTACGTTAGTCAGGTTCGCCAATCCTATGTTAGGCGGGGCACACATTGAGACGCAGGCAACACAGAACAGAGCAGGGCAGAAAACTGCATCTCATTGGTGTCAACCTAAGCATGCATATTGGCAAGCAGGACAGCACAGCACAAGTGAAGCCCAGCGCCGGTCTGCTCCAAGCAGTAGTTCAAACGCAGCTTACCGTGCAACGTAGCTTGATGGCTACTCATTTAGAGCTCACACAGTCGTCCATGGATCAATTGATAGAGGCTGTTCGCCACCAAAGAGTGCTGTATGACACTAGTCATCCTGATTTTATGAGAGGAACTTATAAGGACGCGTTTGGGCTCACATTGGATCGAGTCTACAATTAAAAGACGGCGAGTCTGAGATTCTCACTTCTTTATCATTCTTTTTTATTTAGACTTCTAATAAAATTTGAATTTGAAAAAGAATGAAATCGGAATCGGCACTAAGTAATTTTTGGCAACAGTCATGATCAGCGCCGTCGCACAGGACGGCAGCCTGCGTATCAATGTGCGCGCCAGACCTGTACTGCGCTGAGCTGCCCTGCCCAGTCCGGCGCTGCATCTGCCCTGCTCTGTGTCTCAATGTGCGCGTGGCTTTATAGGGCTTGGCAACCCCAGGGGGCTCGTGTAGGTTCTTTTAGTTATGCCTTCAGTAAGTGTCTTTCCTGCCCACTGTGCGTCCCTTCATTTGCATACTCCTATACTTGCTCATGCTTCATTCTGTTCTTCCAAATTTTCCTGACTTGCTGTTCCCATGTGCGTTGATCCTGTGTGGGAACACCTTCGTGCATGGCTTCCCAGTTTCTATCGACATATTATATAATGTCCCTTGTTCTTTCCTCTGTGACATTGTTCCGATCGGAAACGGAGGCTTAAACTTTCTGACTCTCTATATGTTAATTACGTAGCCCGTGTATGCCAAATCGTAGCCCGCCTGTCAAGTTACCCTATGCAGCCAATCTACAGCAGACACTAACATATCACCGTTGGATGTCGCAGATGATTTAAGGGCAGCGTTTTCACCTTTGCATATCGTGATATAGACGGGGTTGCTGCCTGCTGGTCAGTTTGCGTACAGAATTGGCTTGGGTTGTTGTGACGCTCTCTTGTCGGTGTTACACTTTTACAATGTGCGCTGGATTGCGGGTCGGAAGCACGCCTTGTCCAGTTGGACTTTAGCGCGGCGTTTGACGGGGTTAACCACAGGGGTCTATTATACAAGCTGGAGTCCTTTGGTGTGGGTGGTAGGGTTTTGTCAATCATTCGCGATTTTGTTTCTGAGCGAACGCAGAGTGGGTCTGTAGACGGCGTTTTGAGCGCCTCAGTCGGGGTGGTGTCTGGCGTCCCTCAGGGCAGTGTGCTTGGCCCGCTGTTTGTTTTCTATACTAGTGACATGTTCTCTTCACTCGAAAACACGTTGATCAACTATGCCGACGATTCCAATTTGATGGCAGTGATACCTGCTCCTCGCCTTCGTGATGCTGTCGCTCAGTCTCTGAATAGGGATTTGTCACGCATTAGCGCATGGTGCTCGGCCTGGAGTATGAAGCTGAATGCCAATAAGACCAAGTCGATGA
>LQNS02020120.1:14570414-14584690 GCA_001587735.2 Parhyale hawaiensis | reverse complement strand
AATAAGACCAAGTCGATGATTATCAGTCGGTCTCGGACACTTGTACCGCAGCATCCCCAACTGGAGATTGATGACACTTTACTTCAGGAGTCTAGCTCCTTGGTGATTCTTGGTGTTGTCTTTGATGAGAAGCTTACTTTTGAGCCGCATATTAGGAGGTTGATGCCACGTGCTTCCACTAAGATTGGGCTCCTGCGTAAGGTGAATTCCGTGTTTGGTGATAGTCAGGTTGCCCGCAGATGTTTTTATGCGTTTTTGCTGCCTGTGTTGGAGTATTGTTCACCGGTCTGGGCTGCAGCTGCTGACACTCACTTGCGTCTGTTGGATCGACTTGTTAGTTTAGCCAGCAGGCTGTGCGCTGATAATGATCTAGTGAACCTGTCCCACAGGATAACAGTAACAGAGCTAGGTATGTTTATAAGGTGTACAATAATGCGAGGCATTGGTTGTATTCTTCTCTCCCTGCCCTCAAGGTGTTTGGGAGAGCGACTCGTGCTACGTGCGGAGCGCACTCTTTCACTTTGAACTAATCAGTTCTGTCGGTGCTTCGTGTCCTGGTCGGCACTCGTCCGAAAATCCTATGACGTCAGTGTCAACACAAAACAAGTCATTAAAATGTTATCCGTAATATCAGTTTCCTCGGTGACACTCACCAAGTTGTGGATGTCTCAACGAATTTCGAGTGAAAATAAATTCAGAAAACAGTGCACTTTTCTGCTATTTCTAGGGCACAGTAACACATTCGGACAAGTGGATGAGCGAACCCGTTGATGCGGATGACGTGTGAACTCGGCCTTAATATATTCCTTCAAGATAAAGAGGTGGAGCTGCAACGGCTTAGCCAACTCAAAGTCCCGACTTGAACCAAATTGAGAATCTGTCGAAAATCGTAGGGCAAAACTAAAGGAGAAAACTTCAAGAAGAATGGTCTAAAATTGGTGATGATCTACTAAAAAAAAAAAACTAAGTAAATCTTGCCCTCTGGGACTTTGGTGTTTCTATTGGGTATAATATTATCTCTTTTAAATTCCGGGTGTTCCTAAATTCGTTCCACAAAATGAAACTATAGGTTCCGTACATTAAAATAACATATTTTACTCTATCGATGCATATACCTATACAGTAGTTTCATTTTGTGGAAAGAATTTTGGAACACCCGGCATATCAATTTTTTTAAATTATGCGATATATCGATTTTTGGCTATCGAGTTTTGCCTTTTCGTCACTTAATTCTGTTTGCAATTGTATGGAGCACTATTCTCAGTATTCCTTTAATATCACATGTAGAATAAAATAAACGAAGGGTGATTAAATTTCTAACATTAGGTACGTTCTCATATAAGGTGCACAATTTCGGTTCGCATACAGTCTCGGCAATCTGTTTTACCGATGGTAAAAACAATTTAATTGTAACTTGTGTTTATCATGAACGTTTTACGACGTATGGCATATACTTATGTGAAAGGAAACGATGTGCCTTTTGTAGTGCCTTTTTGATATTAGTATTATATGAGGTTCACCCGTACAGTAAACACCGAAATGTGTCTGTGTTTATTCAGTGCAGTTTATTCTTAATAAATTCTAGGGATCGTGCCGGATCGAGAAGCCCGGCATGTCGCTGTGGTCCCTCTGTGCATAAATTACCCACATCCTCGACAGCTGCTGACCTACATCTTTTCAGCGCCACGGTTGTATAGTCACACCCCTAAAAATCCTAGATAATGTTCCCGAAGTACCTAGTCCTGGCTTACATATCTACTGACGGGCCAGAAATGCTTAGATAGCGACCTTGGAAGTAGTTCAATCACACTTAAGAAGTAACCGACATAGTGATTCCTATAAGCGGATCTCATGATTTTGACATCATGAAAATTTACACATCAGGAAAGCTGCTAAGCAATGAAAACATTGCTAAAATCTTGATGAATATGCAATTTTTGATGATGAGATAATTTTAAAACTAGAGAATTTGAATTGACCGAGACAAATGAGAGTATACAGAATGATAGCAGTAGTAGAAAAAAATACCGTTAGGCTACCTATATACTGGCTCAAAGTTTAAAAAAATCGTGCACTTCAGAATTATTTAGAACGATACATATGTATTTCCCTGCCACAGAAACTGCAAAGGAGCCTTCAACTGAAGGAATAAAAATTTTAACAATTCCTTCTTTATTGGATAATAAATATACGTTGACGAGAATCTGAGCATTTCAATGAAAATACACATAATTTTGCTCACCCCGATACTGAAGAGGTGAAATTTCTGAATTGTAGACATTGAGTTAGCTAAATTGATAAATTTTTTTATTTTTTGTTATTATTGTGTAGTTTAGGTCTCTGTTTCCACAACTAAGTTGACCTCACAGAAGAAGAGATAAGAATAGACGTATAGTATGTCGATAGGAACGTGCAACCCGTGCACGAGGTAGTTCTCGCACAGAATCAACGCGCATAGGAACAGCAAGTCAGGAAAGAAAAGGAAGAACAGAGGAGAGTAACATCAGTAGAAGTGTGAAAACGAAAGGAAGTAAAGTGGACCCGAAAGATAGACCTCCCGAAAGCCTAGTCAATGGCTAAAGTAACCTACACCGGCTCCCGAGGGTTGCTGCTCCCCATAATGTACGATGGGTGAACCTAACTAACCTTGCCCTACGGCACATCCTCTGCCCCTTGAGGAGGAATAAAATAAAATAATTTTCTTTGTCAGAGCGGTAAGTAGCTTCATGCTGATAGTTGAAAACATACGGACAAATTTTTGTCCCTCATGTACCTACATTTATATTCCTACATTGGCCAGTATTACTAAAAACCGCTGAAGCGCATACCCCACTACCTCTTCGATAAATGTACAATAGGTAGTCAACAAAGTCAGCGAAAGTCATAAAATAATAAATTATTTCTCAAGCTCTGAGAAACTTTCACTATTGTAAGGTTGGGCTATTCCGTCACCTTGGGGTTATTTCAGAATTTGCAAAGTTTTCAGTTTTTTAGTCATTCCAGCAAAAGTTTAAACAGCAGAAAAATGGTACAAGGTCCATTTCATAGGTGAAAAAATTGTCTTCAATTTGAAACAAAAAATAAGCCCCTCAGAAAAATATTCAAGAGTCAGTTGGACATCAAAGTTGAGTATAAAAAAACCTAGTTTTAGATAATTTCAAAAAAATCTTCAGGCGAACATTTATTTTTGTCCATGTGCAAAAAACTGGGTATTTTCGTTCGTAGCTTGCCCGTGTGCGTCTAATTTCGTCATTCCTAATGAAACGGCATCTCGTAAGAATAGCTCAGAGCTGCTTACTTTAGGGAGGGCTATTTTGGCACATTCTGCGGGCTATATCGGCATACTGTTTTGTAGGGCTAATTCGGCTTCCCACCGGACAATATAGCCCCTTTTATAGGATATGATAATGTGTTATTATCGAAACAAAAATGCTGATATAGTGGCAGAAACAATCTAAATAGTCAACATATCGTATAAAATACACTAAACGTACTATACAGTGATCCCTCGATATTCACGGGTTCGTTTTTTGCGGTTTCGGTTATTCGTGACGGCCTGGAGTGCGACAGTCCATTATTCGCGGGGACGCCCTTGCTTATTCGCGGTCCTATAAAGTAATGACAACAGATCCTCGACTTAAATTGTGAACCTCCCGAAAACGAACTTTCCGACCATCAAACTTCGCGACTTACGAACCCTGGCCCAAAATTACGCCCGTGAAACGAACCTTTACCTGACTTGCGAATCTTAGCATAAAAATTATGCCTGAGATACGAACCTTTACCAGAATTACAATTCTGAGAAGTTGTCTCTGTGACAGCTCAATCCTTGTTGCACAGCTTCTCATCACACACTTCTACACACACGTCACGCGCTTTAGCACACGCATCACGTGCTCTAGCACACACATCACGTGCTCTACCACACACATCACGTGCTCCAGCACACACAGCACGCACTTTTACACGCACATCACGCGCTTTTACACGCACATCACGCGCTTTTACACGCACATCACGCGCTTTTACACGCACATCACGCGCTTTTACATACACATCACCCACCTCTACAGGAACGTAACCTACTTATTTTCTATGTTTCAAGTATTTACGGATTCGCTATTCGTGACCTGTTGATGGAATGTAACCCTCGCGAATAGCAAGGGCTTACTGTAGCTATATAACCTTGTGAGGCCATTAAATCTTCAAAGACCTTCATTATACAGTAAACAATTCAGCCACATGGAGCTATATAGGCATGCCGAAATTACCCGACATGTGCGGCTAATTTCGGCACCCCCCTTTGGAGAGACCCTGATCAAAAATCTGGAAACCTGAGGACTGGATACTACAGGGAATTGAAGCCTAGGCTTCGACCTAACTTTTTATCATAAACATTTGTTTGTAGGATTACATGTGCTGTAGCTATGCTCATTTAAGTGCAACTTTCCAGCCGAAATAGCCCTACCTTACGGTATATGTTATTTAAACGAATCTTTTTACTGGTTGTAATTCTTACTTGGAGCAGTAAAGTGTTATCGCGCAGCAATCGATGGCATTGGAAGACCCAGAGTGCAGGTCGAATAGGACTTTTAGGTTTGTAATGCGTTTTGATCTTGATGATTTTAGTACCAGTTTCCAGTTACCCTCCGTGGCGTTCGGTTGTAACGTGTCCAGTGCTCCGCTAGAGATCATAAAATCTGAAAGCTATACATTTTTCTTGAAAGCAATAAACTAATTAGGAGTTGTGCAGTGTGCCCGACCGTAAATAACGGGACCAGCGACCAAAGCGTAGCTTACTTTAATAGGGGAAGCATAGACTTCAGCCATGGACGGCAATAAAAAAGGTTGCAATATAACAGTTAAGTCAGTGATTCTAAACTTAACTGGTGATAAAATTTATGAGCCACAAGAAACTCGTGGTTCAAGTGAGTGTATCTTGTGTCGGTGACTCTGATACCAAAGCAAAGTAAAATTATTCAGTATGTGATGTGTGACGAGAGTAACTTTCATGCGTCGTGTCGATCTTGCTCTGAACCAGAGCGGAAAGTACCATGCGCCAGTGTGCCCATCTAGGCATGAATGCCCAAGCAACATTGGGTTAGTAGCTGGTGTAGAGAACCTACTACAAATACTGCACCGAAAGTTGCTTGCACAAAATGTGAATTTCTTTTCTGTGCTCCGTGTGCAAAGTTACGTCCGGGCATGATCGACATGTTTCACAGATTTCCCAAAAGCCTCATGTGGAATTGTGAAAGATGCTTACAAGTTCCAACGCAAATCCAAAATGCGTAGCATCTGATACAAAGGAATGAGTGGGTGAAAGCCCGAGAACGGCAGGAGAAGAACCATTGCAGAAATATGCGGAAACTGGCGATCATGATGTGAAAAAAGCATTTATGAAACAGCACAGAACACTGTGAAGAAAAGAAGTAGCTCTGGAAGGGACTGGATATCCTAAAACGAAAAAAACAAAGAATCTGCAATTACTATGCCACAAACAAATGTAAATATGGAATTTCAGGCAAAGAGTACAAATTTTTCCACCCAAAGAGGAGCCCTAGGTTCATGAAATACGGCAGACAAGGTTGCAGCCCGAAACAAGAATGTATTTTCTTTCAACCCTGGTAGTACCAAGAATCATTAAAAAATGGCACGTGTTTTGATTCCACATGTCCTGAAATACATCTGGCAGGAGCCATTCGAGCGGCTCTCACTGACCATCATAGGCACGCACACCTACGTTAGACGAGGGGAAAATTCGGGGAGACCGTGGCAAAACTCAAATCGCATGCAAACCAACAAGTACGGAGAAAATAACCAACAGTACAATGTGGAAAGAGATATTACCGCGAATGACCGTGATATGAGTGTGTACAATGAAGATGTGAGGAGAGATTTGCAAAATATGGAAAAAATTTTACAGACACTACGAAAAGAATTCGTCCATGTAGACTTATACGGAAAAGGTGCAGCATGGAGGGCCGAGAGCACATTGGAATCCATCAAGAGTAGAAAATCCTACACAACTGTGGAGGTAGGATCCTGGAACAACTCATCAACTGAGCACGTAAACAGCCATACTATTACGGCAAAACAGAATGAACACAGGAACTGAAATCAAATAAAGATGAAATACTTAGCAAAACACACGTTATAAACATACGAGGCCTGTTGACGAAAAATTGCAGAGAACAAATGGTACTGCAGGATATAATAAATGATGCAAGTTCTGAGCTCCTTGCCGTTACTAAGACCGGTCTAGATGATGCAGTCAACGATGCATAAGTTAAAATAGAAAACTATGCATTGCATAGAAGTGACCGCAAAGATAGAAGTGTGGTGGTGTTTCATTATACGTAAGAGATCACCTTGGTTCACATACACAGCAGAAATTCTCCAATGGAATGTGTGAATTGCATTATTGTTAATATGAAAAGCTTATAGTGATATGCGTGGTATGCTATCGACCGCCAAAAAGTACTACCGAAAAATTTGCCGAAATGTTGCACGTAATCAATACACATTGCAAAGCACTTCGCAGTATCAATTGTATATAACGGGTGATTTCAACTTCCCCTTCTTAAAATGGTTAACGACAGACTTGCCAGATAAAACTGGAAGCTTCGTACCATCCAGAACATCATCGGCCATTAAAGATGAAAAAGATCAGGCTCTCTTTCTCTAGTGCACATAATGGAAGAATTTTCACTGACCTCAATGATCTCTTCACCTACGAAAAATGAATGTCTTAAACCTTTTCTTCGTAGATAACGAACAATTGATTAAGACTATTGAAATCCATGATACAACATTATCTGATCATAGGCTTGTTGGAATAACGACTCAGCTTGGCGATCGCGATTCCCATAGACTGCAGAAAAATTCCCAAATAAACTCCATCTCCAGTCTTTGGGACTTGAACGTGCACGATAAAGGGATAAATTGGGACGGCTTGAATGCAGAAATGCAGTCAGCAAACTGGGACGTACTTCTAAATAACTCAATAGATAATGAAAGCATCAATGAGATATTTGAAAACATTTTATTGGAAAAGTGCATGAAGTACCTAAGCCCGGCGAAAAGAATATTTAATAACAGTCGATACCACAAATTTCGTAAAGGACTACTTAAGAAATGAGCAAAACTTATCAAGTACCAGCAACCGACGAAAGTTACTACAACGCAAATCCGAATGCAAAAAGAAGCTAGATGAGATAGAACGTCAACTTGCAAGATCACACGACGAAGAAGAACAAGAAAAAGAAAAGCAAGCCATCGAAAAAATAAAAAGCTATAGCAAATATATATTCTTTTGCCTATGCATCACATCATCCCACGGTAAAATCGAAAATCGGGCCACTGGTGAATGATACAGGATCTATTGCTGATGATGACCAGGAAATGAGCGAAATACTAAGCCGCCAATATAAAAAAGTCTTTAGTGACAAAATTCGAAATCCTGAAATCCTAAGAATTTATTTAACTACAAACTACCTAACGGACTTCGAGTTCACAAATCAAAGCTTTGAACTAGCCATTGATGAACATAGCGACAAAAGTGCAGCGGGATCATGTGACGTGATGTGCCTGCAAAAATTCTTAAGATGTGCAAGCTAACCATCTCTTACCCCCTATACCTTATGTGGCGAAAATCAATGGATGATGGAGTAATTCCACTCACCTACAAGCACGCGATTATTTCACCTATTCCTAAAGCTGGAAATTGGCAAAGTGCTCGGCATTTTCACTGGAACGAAGTTTAAGTGAAGGCCATTTCACTCGTATCTTATCTACCGCTTTTCATTTCTTTCCCAACATAATTTATTAGAAAAAAATAGAGGACGTCTTGGTTAATTTTATGTTTCCATTGTAATAATGACTTCTTCAAGACAAAAATTTGATTAGCCCAAGCTTTCGGCGTGAATTTGCTTCAGCCGTCGTCTGAAGCACGGCTGAAGCAAATTCACGCCGAAAGCTTGGGCTAATCAAATTTTTGTCTTGAAGAAGTCATTATTACAATGGAAACATAATAATTTATTAGGTTTGCTGTGCTTGTGGCGCTCGACCTTTATCATACGGCCAGCCAGATACGTAGGTAGGATACGCTGCACGAGAATGGAGAGGTGTACCTAGTAGTGTTGGACACATGGGCTCTAATGTATTCTTTTAAGCGAATGTGCAATAGCTCAGGAAATACAATGAAATCTTCACAACAGAAGGTTAAGCCTCTTTGGGTGAAGAAATTATCCGACTTTTTTGTTGTAGCTTATAACTATCGCAATAAAGAGAGCGGGAAAATGACGGGCTACTGATCAAAATCCAGGGCCCGTAGTCGTGCAAAAAACAAAATCGGACACGATGACAAGAAAATTAAAACGCTTAAGATTATGATCGGCTAAATTATCTGTAAGCAGAGGCAAACAAAGGTCAGACAGGCATGCATAAATACAGGAGAACACTGCAAGAAGTACTGTTCTATGCAAGATTCACAGGTGAGAGAGGCTACAGTCCACGAGACGAGATGTGTTAAGGTAGACAGGGTTCGTCAGGCGGACTTTAGACGGGAAGAATAAATTAAAGGAACACTACCTTATGCCAAAGGAAAGTAGGTGAAAACATTGATTACCCGGGGAATTTCCACGGGTTCCTCTAGTATACTTAAATCTGCAACGAAACTTATCACCGCTCTTCGCTTTGCTCGCGGGTGATAATCAAAAGAACTCCCCGGAAAAACTCAGTTCTCGCTGCACCCTGAATACCAGGAATACCAGCAGATGAACCATCAAAATAAAAATTTGGCGCCTATACGAACTGAAAATTTTTGTTCCTGAGTATAGATACCGGCGTCACAGTAAACCTTGTCGCCATCTTCATTACCGCTTTTCGGGTTGTGTTGAGACACAATCTGCGCGACTGGGCAAATAGTTTAGAATACAATACGAGCGGAAAGTACGGGCAATTTTTTTTCATTTACCGTCGCCCTCTTGTGGAGATTTTGCATCAACTCATTTATATGTCAACAAACTGTTTCAATATGGCGGCGCATGACGTGAACGCAAACGTCAGAACATTGAAACATAGCATGTTTTGAATGCTTAATAAATTTATGCATGAATTAATTTAAAAGTCGAAGATGTCAAAAATGCTTACTTTCAAAAATATTACGGTGCTTAATTTAGTACTGAATCAATATTGGTGCTCACTACCGCACGCCGCTGCTTTGGGTGCAAAATATTGCCCTAAGCTGTGGTTTCGTTAGCAGAACCAGTTCTAAGGTCCTATCTCTAAGGAATAATGCATCGTTGGGTATAAAATAGGTCAATGTATGGTTCGTAATGGTCAAAGATATAGTTCCCCAATATAGGTTAATAGTAGGGAACTGCTACCGTTAGTTTTTTGTAAGTTTTAATTAGCTACGACGTGTCGAACGCGGCAAGACACGACATGTTGATACATAGTAAACCAAGGAGGTTTATAGAATTCTATAAAAAAAGCTCCTAGTGTTGAGAAAGTAATTAGTCGCATTATTCGATGCTTATCTTATTTCAAATTATTTTTTCAAAGTAAATGGTATTGTATAGCGTATAAAAAATTTGTGAGCTTTTTTTTCCTGAAATACATTTAAACCAGAACTGAAAACGAAGGAGGTTGAATTAACATATTAAACCTCCTTGATCAAAACGACACTAGCGCCACTTGCGGCCCTTCTGGTAAACTACCAAGCGACAAGGACAAAAACTGCCGCAGAGTTTCCTCTCTTTTTTTTATTCGAAGCTCTCTGGACTGGGTCACGGATGAAAAACCGGTATAGGTATGTACTGTACATATATCCCTGAAATTGTAATTACAACGCGCTTGTTTGTGTCATTCTGTCTGCGCTAGCTGGTATTCTAAATGATTAATAATATGGACTTTATGGACTTGAAACCATAATATGCTCGAAATCAGTACTATAAAAGAATTCACGTCGTGTTTTTGTTTATAACTATATTTATATTTTCCTGTCACGCTCTATGGGAATAAGATGGGAAGTAATTCAGGTGCAGAAGACGGTATCTTGAATACGGGGGTCGCACTTGGACACTTCGGGTGAGGGACCTGAGCTCGCCTGCATGACCGTGTCTGAACATGTTGATTGTTCAAAGGTGCTACGGAAAATAGCACAATTTTTTTGAGGCAGAATTTTCATCTAAAAAGCCTTCTGAACAGTAACAAGCACAGGAGACAACGGGTGTTTTCCTGAAATGCAAAGGTTCTGGCGTCATTTATAATGACAGCTCGGACCACTAGAAACGTATAACAAAACTGCGAAAAAATATACATTTTTAAGTTAAAGAAACTTTTTCTGACATGTGTCAATGACATACTTCATCAGTATCACCGTGTGAGACGAAAAGTGCTTGTACTGTACGCTTGCAGAAATATCCAATTATTTAATCAACCCCTAGCAGATTTGGCTCTAGCACTCACTCCTAGAGCTGCAGGGGTCATAGGTTGAGAGGCGAGGGGATCGGAGTACCAAAATGTGATCCATTTTTTTTTATCTGCAGAACGTGAGATGCCAGATTCAGCTAACAATGGCACAACAGAGCAGTAACCTCGTTACCAATTGATCATTACCTTCCAGTCAAGATTTAGCACCCCAACCGAGGCATGTACCATGCCTTGTGGGTCTTCGGACAAAGTCCAGGTAACATTGCGCACATCACCCCACGTGTGCGGAGTTACGATGCTGGGTATCTCCTGCTGGGTCGCAGTTTGCGACCAAAGGGAGAACCTGCAGCGAATTATCTCTACAGTGCACGTATCCGCAGACTGTGTGTCCATCTGGTACTTTACTTAAATGAGAATCCAACAATTTTTTTAAATCTGTACCTTTCAGATCAGTGGCGTTTCGAACATGCCAAAATATGTTAAACAGCCTTGCTCCCCGCAAGTAAAGCTATTAGAATATATTGTCGCCACGGCTTTACCCCCATCTCTGTATAGGGATGCGTATATCACCAATCCTTCCGGTTCTTTCTGAGTGACTGGCGACAATCTGTTCACTCACTTCCACAGTGATACGTTCCAGAATTTCCCAAGCGTAAATGATTGTAGAACGCTCGAGTTTTTGTTGTTTTGAATTATGATTACTATTATATACTCTGTTTACCTTCGTGGTCGCAACTCAGGCGTTTCAACAGAGAAACTACTTATGCAGTTTTCAAATACCGCATATTGGGTAGGCGTGGTGGCCACGTGCTCTACAACGGGCAGAAAAACAAGGCACAAAGTATAGAAGGAGACACTCAAGTGGTCGGCCCCTTTTGTGTCCTTCCACACGAGAGAGACTAGAGATATCCCACGTACAAGGTCGGCTATCTCGGTCGACAGTCCACCTCACGGAACAGAAAGGGAAAATAGAAAACCTACCTAACTGTACAAAACTAACCTCGTCAGCAGGAACTGCGGCCAGATGCAACATCTCCTGCGGATAAGGCACTCGGGTGCGTGATGCCCAAACTTATTGTGGCAGGGTGAGGGCCCGCCAGAATATACCCCTGAGGGCATCTCGCTACACAGACAGCAGGTTTTTCCCAGATTTCACAGCAGCTAGTATTTGTTGCATCCGTACCCCCTGTCATTGATCATAAGAAAAAGTACAGGCCCAAGCACTGTGCCTTGTGGTATACTGCACTAAGTACCGGCTGTCTTGGAGACACTGGGTTGTTGACGATCACAATTTGAGTTCTACTTGACACAAATGTTTCAAGTCGTCGAAGACATTTTCCTCAGATACCCATAAGAAAATGTTTTAACATTGTGGTTCCGTACTTAACCTTATCAAAATCAAAGTATATCAAATCTACATTCTTCTCTTGACACAATGACTATTATGGGATCATGACGTTCCACACTTTTGAAGTAGTGGAGCGTTTTTTGCCGAAAACCATATTTTCGTGCGAGCAGTTGCTCGGTACTAGCCCTCAATCTTATGACATACGTACTAGGTAAAGTGGATAAGAAAGGCTTAGCTTGTACATTTTGAAAATTTCGAAATAACATCATCTGACCCTGAAGTACTGCTTCCGCCAAGTTCTTCGATTGCCAATCCATTGCATAGTTTTACGAATTCAAAGGGTGCAAATTAGTTACCAGCTGCTTCTAAAGGTAGAATCTGGGGGTTACGGGCCTTTTTGCTAAAACCTTTCTAGTACATTCTAGTACTGACGACTGAATATTTCTCTCATCTCTTTATTGTAATCAGTCATCGATCCAGTTTTGTTTAATTACGGCTGTGTCTTTGTTTTCACAAGAGCGAAGAAGTAACTACTGTCTGCCTAAATCTTCTGGATGGCTTATTTCTTTTTCTCGTTTTTCATCCTAGGATTTTGCGAGCTTACGTTCGGTTTCCTTCCAGCTTGCCCTGGCATTCAATTTGTCAGTGCAATACATACCATGACTTAAAATTTCACCAATTTTCCTTTCATTCAGTAAGCCATTGCGGAATTTACTCTCATAACAAAGTTATACGAAACCTCGTATTTTTATGCTTTCATCAGTGCATGAGGCTCGACGATGCTCATGGAGGATACACTTTATCCTGGCTAGGTAATTTCCGCTTCAAAATATTAAAGGAGCCGAGGGGGGCTGACAGGACACATGGACACATTATACGCACTCCTCTGACTCCTGTTTCCAAATTGAGACCCACTATTTATATTGAGTTTTTCTTTAGATTTACAAACTCGATTTCTCACTTTCAAGAAAAATTTTGCCCACCTATTCGGAAACCTAAAGTAAGATGCATTTCACGTAGAACAGACTCCATCTGCTTCTCATACTTTTAGTTCTCATTCCTTTTAGTGTTAGTTCAAGGCACACAAATTTCGTCCCATCTTACCACTTCTATTTTAATTTTCCTTGGCAGCTATATGTATGAAGAGTGTAACAAGGTGCGTAAATGAAGCAATGAGACAGTTATTTTATCACTTGTTGTTCATTTGATAAGGCAATTCCTTAGATACTATCTTCAAGAAAGTACAGTAGTTCCCTTGGGAAGCGACACAACCCTGGTGATGGTTTATTCACTCTTGATAGCAACGCTGGAACTCAGTGATAGTAATATAGTAAGTTAGGGATATCAGCGCTCCAATGGTTAGGCCTATGTCACGTCGGACGTCCCATATAATATTTATCTATAGGCATTTCTGCCAGAATATCACAAGGTGGAAGAGAACCCACAAAAGTTCTATAAGTTTCTAGTGTAGCCAGTGCGAGCACTATATAGCAAGAAAACAAGAAGCAGAGAAATGAAAAAGTTCCCTGTCCTCATGAACTAACTTTATCAGTAGGAACTGCTGCCGCATGCAACATCCCCTGCGGAAAGTCAGTATCAGAGGCGTTGAAATCAGGCCTTCGGTGCGGCAGTGTTACTCCGCCCTCCAATGTGACACAGGTTGGGTGACACCGACGGCAACCTCAAAAATTGTAGGGTTATGAGCTGGCTAGCACTACCTTTGTTGACAAACATTATCATCGTTTGTACACGTTGTGATCGATTGATACTTGAAAATAAATTAAATATTCTTTGACTGCAAATATCAGCTGAGTTCTAGCGTTTAAAGCAGTTTTGAGGATATTTATTAACTTTTTATCCTACAATATGGCCAAAATAAAACTCTGAGCTTTTTGACGTTTTCGCAACACTGTTCGGCGGCGCTGAGATCGCGTGGCATTCACTTCTAACTTAGGCCGGGGACAGACTGGGGCAGCAAGCGATGCAATGCAATTTTCGCAAGAGGTTTGTTGCATGACTTTGACAGCTATGTTTCGGGGGGGTTAGTCAAACTGACGAGATGGGGCAGCAAGGTGTGTGAGTGTGCGTATGTACGCCCGTTGTGAAATCTTTTTAATTCGCAGAGGTACAAAATATAAGCGGACAAAATTACGAAACTGCAATTGAAAGCTAATAAGCGACGTAGTAATGTATTAACGATACTATTTATTGGCATAGAGGTAAGCAAGACAGATAAGCACATCTCAACACATTCGCGAGATTTAACCCATGGCCAACGCCTGTTGCCAGGCAACGCCTAGATGCCAGGTGCCGTGACACTCTCAATTCAATCACAAGTTTAGCATTTCCCCTGAAATTCTTGATGATACATGAAATTAATGAGCGTTCAATAACTCCTGCAGCTTTCACGGTACAAATTGTAATGAGTGTGCTATCAAGCATCAAAAACGATCATGATTAAGCACCAGAAAATGCAAATGTATTCTGAACA
>LQNS02020120.1:14553180-14566606 GCA_001587735.2 Parhyale hawaiensis | reverse complement strand
CAAAATGAATGGGTGTCCGAAGTCGGCCCACCCCTGTCCGAAGCCATCCCCACCCCTGGTGTGGCTTCGGACACTTTTTAACCAGTAATATCTCTAAAATTTCCCAGTGTAGATTTTTTGTTTTATTACTTACGCATAGGCGCCCAATATGACTGTAGATAAAACTACTAACTTTCCCTCCAGCACAAATAATGAAGAAATGACACTGTAAAAACCCTTCATTTTGTCCGAAGTCACCCAATCTTACGGTATGTCCACAAGACAAAACGGCGATAAAATGTTTACAGTCATCTCAGTATTCTCCACAAGTATCACTACTGTGGTGGAGTTCTCATTTCTCGTAAAATTTGCAGTGAAATAGAAATCAGAGAGGCTTAAAAGCTTTTAAAATATCTATAAAGAAACAAGAAAACCTCATGGTACGCCTAATTTATTAGTTTTGCTGATGAGCCTGCTTTGTTTGCAGCCTAAATCGCGTGGAAATATCTAATAAAATGGACGCCCGCGAAAACGCACAGAGCTGCGATTTAACGGCAGAAATTTGCAGCGATCAGCGAAAACGCCACAATGTGAATAGATTTTTTATTTCATCTTAGTTCGTAGGGTAAGTTACTAAAAAACGCTTTGCTAATAACAAAAAAGGCGGTTTTAAAAAGCACTATGAATCACACTCTATATACAAATTCGATTCACGCGGCTGTACGACCAACTGGTTGTCCATAGAAAACCTCAAACGACCTTTTGCGCAGCGTAGGAGCAACTTGTCTGTTGCTAGCAGCAATTTTGCTGCTAGCAGACGTACGAGCTGCGCGTCCTCACAGCAAGTTGCAAGGATGAATGCCTAGTGTGGCCCCTGCATTAAGCAAGTTCACACGTCATTCATATCAACGCGTTCGCTCATTCATATGTCCGGATGTGTTACTGTGCCCTAGAAATAGTAAAAAATGCACTATTTTTTTAATTTTATTTCACTCACACTTGTCGAGATTTCCGTAACTTGCCTAGCGATACTGGCAGAGAAAACTGATTTGACGGCCAACATTTTTATAACTTTTTGCGGTGTTCACAAAGCTGTGCTGACAAAGACGCTACAAAACGTTCAGACGCGTGGATGAGAGAATGCGTCGATATCAATGACGTGTAAACTCGGCCTTAACGTACATCTTACGTGACAGTGAGAACTGAGCTCGTTAGGAAGCTGCCTCAGAAAGCCATTGTGGAAAGGCCACCGAGGCCAGGTGGCCTTGATACATCCACTGGTACATAATCTTCTTCCTATCTAGTAGCAAAGATTGTGTGCAAGGTGATATGCTACAAGCAAACACGCTAACAGAAGTCTCTGAGTTTTATAATTATATAAACAAGTTGTTCAAGCCTTCCTAGACACAACTATAGCGTTGCAAGAGAGTAAAAAGAAGCGACATGTTGCATGTCAATAGAAGCGTAGATCCCATACACGAGAGTATTCCTGCAAAGAATCAACGTGTACGGGAACAGCAAGTCAGGAAAAAAGGAAGAATAGAGCAAATCATCATCAGCAAGAGTATAAAAATCGTAGGAAGCAAAGTGGGCACAAAAGACAGACGTCCTTGAGGCCCAGCTCAAGTTATAAGGTTACCTACGGGGTCTCCCTGGGGATGCTACTCCCCATAACATACAGTAGGATGGGCGACCCAATCCCTATGGTTCATCCCATGCCTCCTAGGGGGACAATGGTAAAATGTCCGTCAGTACAGAACCACGTATAAAACTGAAAATATGGGGACTTACTTGAAGTAATATTTTTTTACTAGAACTGAACCCTTGCTATCGGTACCCAATGTATTGTTCATTTTCCGTGGTACCGGCCAACAAAGGGGTCAAAATTGCAGGCACCACAAACTCTTGGCAGAAGGAATAAAGTTTAAACACTGTGGGCGAGACGACTGTCGTTGAGCGTCGTGCAGACAGCAGTGACTAAAATCACTAGCCGTTGACAAATGAGCAGAAAATGGAAAGTACGGTATTTGATTGTGCTACACGGAGAGTCATAAGTCATATGGATAGAATAGTTCGATTCACACATCGTATCAGTGCTTGCTATGGTAGAAAAAAAAACAGTTTTTGGACATTGCAACCCTTAACAAGCTAAAGTCATGCTCGCGGCGGTGTCGCTATGGGGAGAGTAGGGAGGAACATTTTGCTATGTAGACCCTCGGCCAGCGAGCTCAGGAAAGTCAGGAATCACTTACTGTTGCCTTAGGCGAAGTTAATTAACATGAGCAGTAGTTCGAGCATCCAGTCCACACAAATATTATCATGAGCTACCTTGCTAACGAATCAAGTACAAAAGAAGTCTTGAAAGTTGTAGTCTATGAGGATTTAACAAAGAGCCAAGTAATTTCCGACCTTGTTATTGGGCTATAAACGGCACAAAACTGATTGCCCACGCAAATGTTTGGCATTTTCCAAAGGATTCCTCAAGGTTGATTTAGATTCAAAAGAATAAAACATATTTTAGATGAAGATTGGGACTTCGATTAACAAAATCTTAATACAGACAAAAAAAGTACTTTCACTATTGCAAAAAACACTAAAACATGAATCTGTGTAATCTGGCTTGGTTAACAGTTGTTGAAGCTTCAGATGCCAAAATTTTAATAAACAAGCAAACATGACAAATTCCCATGTAACTAATTATTTAATTGGACTGTCCACCAATATATGCTTCGGCTAATACATACATTTCTCCGATTAGTGTGAACTTGTCAGTTTTTTGCTTGGAAGCCCTGAGCTTATAAAGATTTCTGGTACATTTTACCAATGGTTCGAGGAATCAGCGTTGGGTCATGTTTATCTTTGACGAGTGTACAAGCAAGAATAACGCCATACAGAGCACTGGAATGCTGAGCATATTTAAACTGTTATTCACAATTATCCAGCTTTTATTTGTTCAAAAAATGCTGGTTGAAAACACAATAATAATACCCGCTGGGTCTTTTAGGCTTTTTTACGTGGGTTTTTAATATCAACCCTGCAATTAACGGGCTTACTATGTCGACACACTCCCATTCGCTGTTTAATGCAATCATCGACGCAAATGGCGTAGTAACATAACCGTACTTTTTCAAATACCGACTAATGTGTTTTCCTGTCCTGTCCTGAAATGACTGTATTGTTTTGCACAGTATTACTACACTACACGGGAAGGCAGTGTGCATTAAAGCTAACTCTTTTCCTCAACAGTGTCGGGAATGCATACTACAGCTCGAGGACGCCGTGACATAAAGTGAATGATGAATGGCAAGAACTATGCCAATGAGGTAGTATATGCTGGAGGATGCGCCTTGACAGCGTGGAGACAACAGTACCTATATTGCGGATAGTGAGTAGCGACGTCTAAATATAAGAACTACTCCCTCTGTTCTGAAAGTCGTTCCACGACTAAAAATTTCATATGCATGGGAATTCAGAATCAATAAAAAAGACGTAGGAAAGACGTTGTCCAAAAGGTTAAGCAGGCTCATCCATATTAGTACCTACACATGGATGTTTCCAGTTAGTTCTCCTTGGTGTGTTTTGTATTCACTGGAACAATTATATCGGAACAACATGAATAACATTTGGGCACCACTATTTAGGAACAGAGGGAGTATTCGTTGACATCAGAGAATAATGTACATTGTTAATAAGTTGATTGAAGTAAAACAGTCAAACCTACGTATCCCTTACCATGCAAAAATATGCTAAAAAATATGCAAAAAATATTGATCAAAGAGTGTACATAAGAATGCCTGAGTGGCGTAAGACCATCACCCGCGGTAGGGGGCAAATTCAACGAAGTAATTTTTGACGAACGAGGCTAGGGTACAGCCCCATTCTTTCCCAGAGATTAGCCCTTCAATAATTACATAGGAAAAAATAGAACGCCCAGTTCTCCAGACGATCTTCCGCGGTGGAGAAAATTCAATGCCGTCATTTTTTATGGCCAGCTAGGTCTAATTTTTTTGCATGGGTCACATCTAGGTCAACCCACAAAACTCCCTACAACAAATATGAATATTACTCAACTCCTTCGATCACTTATTGGGTGGACAGACATACAAATATATATACTCAATCTCTTCAACGAAAACATTGTCACCTCTCTCACTTCGTTTGCGGGTGATAAAAAGTAACTCTTACGAGTCCTTAATTGAGTAATAAAGAAATACATATGCATCAAAACTGAACGAAATCCTATAGGGGATTACAACTTGACGTTTCATTTATAGTTGTTGTTGTTGTTGAACATTTATGTCTCCACAGGCGGGAGGTGTTCTTGGATTATTATATTACAGCTTACATTAAAGATTGTGTGCACAATAATTTGTTAAAAATATTACAGCTATATATTCACAACCTAATGGACATGGCTCAGTGCCATTACATACCAAATGAGTTAACTGGACTAGCTCCGCAATAGAGCTACCCAAGAATCACCCTCGCGCGAGAAGCAAAATAAAATGTAATTGTTTCTACTAATATTAACATTACTGCTTGTTCACTTAAAGTAAGGTAAATGGAAAATGCAGCAATTGCTTCCCGAGGAAAGATCTACACGGCTTAATACTATTTCATCTGATTGCCTAAATACTATTACATACAATTACATCCAGTAGGTATGTCGGTATATACATCATGACATACAGTACAAACATATAAATTTGAAATTATGTATTTATGTCTCATAATTTGACGGCTTTCATCAAGTGGATTATTATTTCCGCCAAAGGGCGATCCGCACAGTGATACTAATCGGCCAGGAGGCGCAATTAGGAATAAACTATCTCGACATCGGCTCTCCTCCGCCATATACATGTGGTAGAAGTTGGCACAGTGCACCACCACTGGCAGGAGAAGGGCGGCCCTTTTCATGGCCTACCACACGAGAGAGACTAGATGTGCTCCGCGTACGAGATCAGTTATCTCGATCAACGGTTCACCTCACGGAACAGAAAGAGGGATAAATAGGTAGAGAACCTAAATAACTGAACAAAACTAACCATTTCAGCAGGAACTGCAGCCAGCTGCAACATTGCCCGCGGAGCAGGCACTCAGGACAGCCCTCGATCACACGAGGAAACAGTCCTAAGACGCGCTGATGTACTAAGTGCCATTCGGATTATGGAGGGATAGGGGATCCTGAACAAACCTGTGCAGGTTTACAGGGCATCCGTCTTAAAGCTTAAATACAAATTTCAGGTACACGGAGCACAAAATTCTAATCGTGAAGGCCCAGACTACAAAATAAAGAATAGAATTCAATAGCGCCAAGAAAAAATATAATGATAATCAAAAATACTAGTCCAATGTATCACTATGCGTGTCAGTTAGGGGCATGTATTGGCATACATGATAGTACACTAAAAAAAATGGAAACAGAAAACAGGACCTACGCATAATATACGATAACATGATAGTACCGTACATATTATATAAAAATTCAGGCCGTTATTACAAGTCAAAAATGCTCTTACAATTTGAAAAAAAAACTATCCATGAGGGCAAGAGAAATAATAAAAAAAAATACGTGCGCCATGATATCGTATAAAACTAATTAATGAGAAATTGATGAAAGAGCTAGCAAACCTATTTTTACACTGTAATAAGACGCGTTATTATACGTTGCTTAATGAGGCAACCAGGTGTCCCGTCGACGCCGACCGCTGCTCTGAAGCTGCTGCTCAAACAGAATCTCATACCGTCCGCGTGCTAATTTTATTTTGTCGCATAGCTCGTCACATTACGTTCAAGGTATTTAAACTTCAATTTATATAACAAATTGGCACCACTTTCTACTACTCCTTGCAGTACCTGCGAAAATTTATTTAACTATCATTTGCTGTGAATACGGTGCCACAAACCGTCGCATATTCCTCGGGACACACAGGTTTATGATTGAAATTGTTCCCACTACCATTGGTTGCTATTGCGGTGTCACCATATATTTGAACATGTGGTGACATGTTTCCTCGCTGAGTACAGAAACAACACGTATAAAAGGGTTTGTTTACTTCAAATTACATCACCGGAACACAGGGTCATTATCTAATGAAGTGCCGATCATTGTATGCCAGTGTGGGACGATTAGGTACATAATAGAAATTTACTGGAAGAGAATAGCGTGATAAAGTGATAATGACTTAATACACAGCATTAATAAATACACAATGCTGCAACACATCAATTGTAGAGGGCAGTACACTTGTTATGTTTGAGCGGGTTACAGGTCAATTGGGACCCCTGGACAACTCAGACCCACCCAACTCAGACCCACCCAACTCAGACCCCGGCCATCTCAGACCCCCGGACAACTCAGACCCCTGCCCAACTCAGACCCCTGCCCAACTCAGACCCACCCAACTCAGACCCCGGCCATCTCAGACCCCCGGACAACTCAGACCCCTGCCCAACTCAGACCCCTGCCCAACTCAGGCCCCTGTCCAACTCAGGCCCCTGCCCAACTCAGACCACTGCCCAACTCAGACCACTGCCCAACTCAGACCACTGCCCAACTCAGACCACTGCCCAACTCAGACCACTGCCCAACTGAGGCCCCCTGACAAGTCAAACACCTGATAAAATTAGATACAATATCAATATCAGTACTGTATAATAATTAACGTCGTGTTTTTATTACCTCCGCCATGGAGGTTATGTTTTCGTCGTGTTTGTCTTTCTGTCTATCTGTCTGTCTGTGTCACCAAGATATCTCAAAAAGTTAAGATCCGATTTGCATGAAATTTATTGGGACTGTTAGGTATGTTAGGAGGAACAGATGATTAACTTTTGGTGAAGATGTGTCCATCCGTTTGTTTGTTTGTCTGCCTCATTTTTGTCAATGCCATAACTCAAAAAATCATGTATGGATTTTGATGAAATTAACATCAGTTGTTAGGTATATAACAAAGAGTAAATGGTAAAATTTTGGTAATGATCGGTTAGTTCGTTCGTTTGTCACGGTTTTTAATTTTATGCTTGTTAATGCAACTCAATAAATAATGAATGAATCTTTATGAAATTTATAGGAGTTGTTAATAATGTTAAAAGACATAAATGATCAAATTTTGGTGCAGATCGGTTTGTTTGTTTGTATGCTTGACTCATGTTTGCCATAACGTTTGTTATCAGTATAACTTCAAACGTTATGAACGGGTCTTCAAGAAAATCACACAAGTTGTTATTACTATCAAAAAGCACCAATGATTAAATTTTGGAGTTCATACAAAGAAAATCATGGTTTCAGGGCCAATGTGTTTTTTTTTTTTTTTTGCTACCGTTGCCTCGCTTGGCGGAGGTATGCGCTCTCAGAGTGCTCTAATTCATTTATTTTACAACTATATTTATATCTTTCCCGTCACGCTCTATGGGAATAAGATAGGAGAAAATTCAGGTGCCGAAGACGGTATCTTGGATCCGGGGGTCGCACTTGGGCACTCCAGCTGAGGGACCTGAGCCTGCCTGTATGATCGTGTCTGGACATGTTCATTGTTCTAAGTTGCTACGGAAGATGTCACTTATCACTTACCTACGCCTCATAACACATATATCTTATTCTTTAGGATGAATGCTGAATTTTCATTAAAGAAGCCTTCTGAACAGAAATAAGCACAGGAGGCAGCGAGGGTTTAGCTGAGGTGGTAATTTTCTACCGTCATTTATAATGACGGCCCAGACCACTAGTTTGTTCATAAAATATCAACAACTATCAATCACCAGATGAGTGCTCCAAATTATTATTATCATTAGATTCAGTGTTTAACCACCCTAGACGCAGCGAGGCGATTCAAGAGTGAAGCTCAACCGAACACAATATTACGCTTTTCATCAGTAGGAATATTTTATCTCGGCATTCCTACTGGAAAAAAACTCGGTTGGCTCAGTGCGCAACTAGTGGCCACAAAAAATGCGCAAAGAATAGAAAAAAGACACTCGAGTGAACGGCTCCTTTTGTGGCCTTCCACACGAGAGGGACCAGAGGTGTCCCGCGAACTAGGTCGGCTATCTCGATCGACAGCCCACCCCATGGAACAGAAGGGAGAAGTAGAGAGCCTACCTAACTTTACAAAACTAACCTCGTCAGCAGGAACTGCGGCCAAATGCTACATCCCCTACGGAGCAGGCACTCGGGACCATTGGATGCTTGATGCCCAAACATATTGTGACAGGGAAAGGGCCCGCCAGTATATGCCCCTGAGGGTTGCTCCAAATTATATATACAGTACATATAAATCAATTAATTAATTCGTGCGCTTCTTTGTTCATAATTTCTCCGTGCATTGTTACGATGGTAAATCTACTGAGAACGATAAACTTTTGAAAAGTTCCACGCAGTAGGCTCATGTTGTAGTGCCAAGATTTTCCAGCAATAGCCGAGGTTTTTTTTTTTGTGAACTCTAGAGCCACAATCACCAGGGATGTCGCGACCGGGGGGAGGGGGGACCAATAATTTCTGGTTGGGCTATACAGTCTGTATATTTTTGACAAGAGCAGTCGGTACACCACCGAGTGTGTAAATATGTCATGCACTTGTGTACCTACGAGTATATTATCTGGTCACCAAGAAAGTTCCGGCGGTTTTTACAGTGAAGTGTTGAACATAAAAAGTAAGAACTTTCTAAGTTACCAAATAATTAGATTGTGCAACATTTTCATCCACGCAGTTTTCACTTAGATGACGATGAGCAATCTTTGTTGATAAATTCGTATTCAAGAAAAACAATATGCAATAAACCGTGAGGGGCAATGTGCGTACATCTGTGTAGTTCCTGGAGATACCAAGAGCCGCTTGTAAGTGAATCGGCCTCTAATTTTGAAAGAAAGATAATTACGACATACAGATGGCTCGCATAATTATAATTACCTTGCTATCATATACAAAAGTAATTCAGTTACGGTATTTTACGTATTTCTTTCAGATCTACAAAATAAATCTCCTTCAACATTTGTTACATATATGTGTAAGGAACCTAATAGCGAAATTATGCCCTCATGCAGTCCTTTCCCTTAGGAACGACACGGTATGGACATGCATGGTATAAATTACTCGATACAGTGAAGGCTGAAGGAAATCTAAACAGATTTACCCTTAGTATTTGTTTTTAGCAACTGAATATAATAACTAGAAGCTACCTCCCAGGTCACCACACAAGTTGCCAGCAACACCATGCAAAAAAACTCATCATGATCATACCCTGTCGATAGAACCAAGCTATTTTGCTAAAGTAGATAGTTTGCGCTCTTGAAATGATCGCTATTCAGTCGCATTATTTCTTTGTTCAGGAAGACGTTGCAAAGGCACCGAAGACAGTGTAATACAACTGACTTCACATAAACACCACAATGACATAGTTCTTTGAAATCAATTAATTACATAATTACAGACAATTTTCTTCACCGCATGGCAGTGGGCGCATACACACATGTCACGTTGCTAACTCAATTTTTTGAACAACACTGTAGGCACACGAGAAAAAAAAATGGATTCCTTCAGTGTAACACGTTTTTAGAGACATTTTTCCCACCGTGTTGCTTATAGTCGAGGATTTTTGGGTAAAGTTGGAGAAACTAGCGCAGGGCCAATAAGAGCACCAAGGGGATCCGCGGCGTACTGGAACCAAGCTCGTGACGTCACAAGCCACACAAACGCCCACTCCTATGCCTGTACTCTATAGAAGGCCTCGGCATTATGCAGCCCTGTCACGGAATGGGGCATCAAGCAACCCTTACAAAACAAATGACTAAGTTACACCTGTGCCCACAGCTGCTTTTCAACCATGATAAGGGACAGAACCTCTGATTGGTCCATTGATGTTCATATGTGAAGTGTCCAATGCTCTGTGGGAAGCACTGAAACGGAACATAGGGTTTGTAGAGGTCTGTGCATCAATGGCACAGTTCATTTACTAAAACTAGCTTCAGTAGGTACTTATGTCAGATTTAATTGTTATGCTTCGCTCGCAGGTTCGATGCCATCCCAGGCACGCGAGCTTTTTGCAGATCTATTGTAGGTGTGCTGACTCGGCAGTTGTGTGCATGCAATGCGCCGTGGTGAAATTTACTTTCCTCACAGATGAGGGAGGTGGGGGTTCTCGGATTATTTGTTCCTTCCGTCAAATTGGCGCCATAGTTCTTGGTGACCCGAGGTCGACTGTGACTACACTTACTCGTCTGGGGCCAGTGGGCCTGTACCCAGCACAAACGAGTGCATGTGGGTTTCCCAGGAGAGGGAGTGGTCTAAGTTGACTTTACCTTTACTTTATGTGCATACGTTTGTACAGAACTTCGCAATAGTGACATCAAGCCAATAACGTGACTAGTTTTGCAGCGAGGCGTCTTTGGTAATTCCACAATGTCGCGACGCTTTTAGCTTGACGTCAATATTAGGAAGCTATGTACAAACGTATGCACAAATACTTATATCTGGCATACCTATCAGTAGTAAATGAACTGTGTCATTGGTGCCTACTGCCCCGTGGTACATATGGTCCCGCTCTACCCTGTGAAGCAAATCTAAATATTCAGGACGCTTTTCGTAGTAAATAACCCATGACTTAGCTACATCCACTATCTATATCGCGAAGTAAAATATTCAAACACTTTTCGTACAAAAAGACCCGAGGATACGGTAGGTAAATACATCCAATGATGCGTATAGTCCAGTAACATATTTAAATTGCTTCCGTACGAATCGATCTGAAGATTAGGTACAAATTTATCTTTAACTTTTTTCTCACAAAACAACTCCTGGAATAAAGTAAAATTCAGGCTAGACCTCACACCACAGCAACAAGGAGTGCAACCCGAATTTCGCGCGATGCGTGTAGCATAGCCGACAGTACCGTGAATGTTGCATGAGCAACCATACTAAAACAGGCACATGCTCGTGTGCGGCTCCCAGGTATACCGCTACAGATTCAAACAGCATCGTATATACGCCGATGTGCATCATTGTAAATCAAAGACAACTAGGCGACGCTAAGGTTACCGGAACTGAACCAATTCGCAGATGGTCCTACGAGACCTCCGTGTACTAAAGCTGCACTTCTTCCTCCTTTTGCTTCTTCTTCTTCTTCGTTGTCACCAGAAGCAGTTGATCAAATTTAATTTCGGTGATGGTACAAAAAGGAAATCCTGGATTCAGGACCAGTTTGAATTTTTTGATAACATTGCATTGCTTGGCGGAGGTATGCGCTCAAGATAAGTTAACTCATCGCGTCGAATAATGGTACACACCTAATACCCTTATTACATATTATAGTGTGACAGCTGCTGACGCCCGTGCTTGCGACACGTCAATCTCTCCCTAGATTCCGTCCATTTTCGCTCCGGCCGCTGCCCTGTAGCACGTGTCTCTTGCATCACAATAAGCTGCTCTCACGTTGATGCAAAGAAGACAAGTGCTAAAGAGCGGCTGCCGACGTGAAAATGGTGGGATCTGGGGGAGAAACGCGTCGCAAGCACGGGCATCTGCAGCAGCTGTCGCACTGTGTACGTAACGGGCATACCTGAAAAATGCCGTATCCTTGATCGCGCGCGATCTCAGATGAGCGCTGGGATCAAATATTTAAACTATAGAGAGGCACTGTGATTGAAAGCGCATGCCTCCGCCACCAAGTACGGCAATGTATTAGGTATTATAAGAAGACTAGACAACCCGTGACCCGTTGGGTCATCACGATCGTCATCGATTTCGCAAAAAAAGCAGGTGTTATTTAGCTGAGCATAGACCACCCGCTATTCGGCCCTCCTCTTCTGCCCGTCAAGGAGCGGCCCGTTCGTTTCACTATCAACAAATGCTTTGCTTCACTAACGAATGTTCAACACCCAGGTTGTAAGCAAAGTCAAATTATTATATGTTGCGTACATCAGTTGTATTGCCCGTGGAACCGATGAATTGATCATGCCCGTTCTTGAGGTCCAGCTCAGTTTAACTTCCATTTCCCAGATACAATCGAATTAAAGAGCTAATCCATGGAAGGAATGCAACTGCCCCCCCTCCCATTACCTCAAATTTCTTCTCGTGTAAAAGGGAAAAAGATGTTTCAAACAAGACACAAATAAATAAACAAGACACAAACAAGCAGGAACCGGTTCACAGACTTTTAGTATAGTATTGATTTGAGCCTCCCTAAATAAGTGCTAAGCTTTTCTAAGAAAAGAAAAGAAAAGGAAGGGACATATAGTATGTCGATAGAAAAACGGGGAACTCATGCACGAAGGTGTTCCTGCACAGGATCAACGTGCATGGGAACAGCAAGTCGAGAAAGAAGAGGAAGAACAGACAACAGTAAGATCAATAGGAGCATGAAAATGGCAGGAAACAAAGTGGGCACGAAAGACAGACGTCCCGAAGGCCTTCCTAATGGCTATGGTAACCTACACAAACCCCCTGGGGGAGCTACTCCCCATAACATAGCATGGGCAAACCTAACTAACCTAACCCTATGGCCCATTATGCCCCCGGAGAGGGTACCGCAATGTTAAAAAAAAAAAAAAAAATCTAATTAGTCCTGAAATCAAGATGTCGATTTGACGACCATCACCAAAAGTTTGTCATTTATATCTCTTAATACTCCTAATAGCTCCTGTAAGTTTATTGAAGATCCGTTCATACTTTTTTTGAGTTATATTCTGAGAAACATTATCACGAACAAATAGTAAAACTAAACTAGCAGATGAATCGATCACCAGCAAAAATTTGGTCATTTTTACCTGTAACCATTTCCAACAATTTCTACCTATTTCATGAAGATCCGGCCATAACTGTAAGTTATGATTCAAAAAAAAAAAAAAGAAGAACAAACAAATGGTTGGACGTTCACTAAAATATAATTATCTGTTTTCCCTAAAGTCCATAGCATTTCCTGTAAATTTTAGAAAGTTCCATTCATAACTTTTAGAGTTATCTTGGTGACAAACAAACGCTACAAAAACTAACCTCCCTGGCGAACATGCTAAAGAATTAAAAGTATTTATTTATGAACGATTCAATACCTCTTCCGAGTTGTCTGCATCGCACCTCGTCCAATCGGCGTTGGATGGCCGTTGTGAAGCGCGCCTTGCTCAGTTCGACTTGGGAGCGGCGTTTAATAGTGTCACCACTGGGTATCCGGAAAAAAGCCCCGGTGGAAAAAAGCCCCGGTAGAAAAAAGCCCCGGTAGAAAAAAGCCCCGGTAGAAAAAAGCCCCGGTAGAAAAAAGCCCCGGTAGAAAAAAGCCCCGGTAGAAAAAAGCCCCGGTAGAAAAAAGCCCCGGTGGAAAAAAGCCCCGGTGGAAAAAAGCCCCGGTGGAAAAAGCCCCGGCGTAAAAAAGCCCCGGCGTAAAAAAGCCCCGGCGTAAAAAAGCCCCGGCGTAAAAAAGCCCCGGCGTAAAAAAGCCCCGGTAGAAAAAAGCCCAGGTGGAAA
>LQNS02020120.1:14531240-14552597 GCA_001587735.2 Parhyale hawaiensis | reverse complement strand
GTGGAAAAAATCCCCGGTGGAAAAAATCCCCGGTGGAAAAAATCCCCGGTGGAAAAAATCCCCGGTGGAAAAAATTCCCGGTGGAAAAAATCCCCGGTGGAAAAAACCCCGGCGGAAAAAAGCCCCGGCGGAAAAAAGCCCCGGCGGAAAAAAGCCCCGGCGGAAAAAAGCCCCGGCGGAAAAAAGCCCCGGCGGAAAAAAGCCCCGGCGGAAAAAAGCCCCTGCGGAAAAAACCCCGGCGGAAAAAACCCCGGCGGAAAAAAGCCCCGGCGGAAAAAACCCCGGCGAAAAAAAAAACAGGTGGAACAAAGCCCATGTGGAAAAAAGCCCCGGTGGCAAAACACCCCGGTGGAAAAAAGCCACCCGGAAAAATTCCCCGCTTTCTCTAAAAGCTACATTTGAAAGCTCTATTCAGTTATTTGAATACAACAGCCATATTAAGGTAAACTAAGCTAAATTTGACATACGGTAGCCTTTGCATACGCCAACGTGGGGTGCACGTGCAAGAACCTCTGAAATAGGTTAGGCGAGGTTATGTTAGATTTAGTTATGTGAGCCTAGGTTAGGTGAGCATAAGTTAGGTGAGCATAAGTTAGGTGAGCCTAGGTTAGGTGAGCATAAGTTAGGTGAGCTTAGGTAAGGTGAGCATAGAATATGTTATGTGAGGAAGTTGGCCTAGGTGAGTTTAGGTTAGGTGAGATCAGGTTAGGTAGTAAGATCAGGTTAGGTTATGCTTTCTATAGAGGAGCACAATTTTTACATTTTGGACTTGTTCTAAATTCAAAAATTAGGGGCATTGGGTTGGGTCTCTACAGAAAGCGAAGAGCGTAACGGGAGAACTCACGAGAAACTTGCATCAAAAGTTACGTCATTAATGACGTCAGTACCGACAACACTCCGGATGAGCAGCCTATTTATGAGCATTTTAATCAATTTTGCTGAAAAACGTCATCACTTACGAATTTCATCTCTAGAGCACAAATATAAACGAAGAGAATATATACTAATTGAACAATACACTATTGTCAATAGAAAATTGCAGTTGAGGCTTGTAGAAACTTACACAGGGCTAGAGCCAGGATCTGGGCTGGTATGGTCCCCCTGATTTATCTTTCTAGAAGTGAAGTCTTATCTACACTCCATATTCAGCTACAGTGCTCTTCACACAACATATTCAAACATACTGTGCATGGCTGAACTACGTTAACGTTAACGTAGTTCAGCCATGATACTGTGTGTGCATATTCACTGACAGTGCTCTTCACAAAGCATACTTAAACGCATCTCCGTGCTTGTTTTACTTAATTCTTGCAGTCCTCCCGCTCATTACTGGTCAGCTACTTGAGTTTCTCCAATGTACAAAACCCAGTAAAATGATAGTCAAGTATAGAAAATTTGAGAAATAACTAAAGAACTATTGATATGGTTTCTCTGGCGTCATGAACATAACAATGCTGACTTTTTTGGCTACGTTGAAGAACCTAACTACAAAGCCCTGAGGTCCGACCCACAAATACTTCAACTAGTCGGCTACATGCGGTCACGGCTAAGTTTTATTTTAGTCCCATTGAAATTTCTTATTACCTACACTCTTTGATTCTTGGGCCTATCGGACAAGAATTACTTATGTACGAAAGTTAGGTAATTACACAAGAATTAAAAACATTAGGCAAGGTTAGGTGGTCGAGGCTTCTATTTCTCTAAATTGCAGTTGTAAAAAACGTTCAGGTCAAGTGTACTGAGGTTAGGTTAAGGTCAGGTTTGGCTGAGTTGCGTTAGAAAAAGCCAGGTAATGTTATGTCAGAATAGGTTGGGTTTAGCTTGATGTGGTTAGATTAGGCTTTCAATGAGAAAAAGCAAGCCTAGGTTAAGCTGGGTCTCGCTAGGTTAGGGTAGGCAAACACGGTACAGTATAATTTAACTTATTTTAATATAAATTGCTTCAAATAGCTATGAACGGGAAATAAATTTACTTTAGGAGATAGGCGGGGGCTTTTTTCCTATCGGAGCTTTTTTCCTATACTCCACCACAGAGGCCTTCCATATAAATAGGAATCTTATCTTTTGATGTGGGTAGTATAGTATATCTATCATTCGGGATCTTATTTCTAATCGTACGCAGCGCATGAGCACACCAGTCGGAGTGGTTTCAGGTGTTCCTCAGTGTAGTTTTTTAGGTCACTTGTTTGTAATGTACATTAATGAAATGTTTTCCTCTTTTCCTGCTTGGGAAACACTATGGTCAATAATGCGACGCTTCCATGGTTGTGGTAATTTAGGCTCTTGGCTTGCTTGAGGATGTTGCCTGGTCTCTAAACAGAGATTTGGCGCAGATTGACGAATTCATACTCTTCACAGAGTACGAAATTTAATCAAGATAAAACAAAGTCAATGATTGTCAGTCGGTCTCTTACTCTGCTACCTTAGCATGTCTCACTCGAGATAGGTGGCACTGTTCTGCAAAGGTCAAGGTTTATTGAGATATTGGAGTCTTTTTGATGAGAAGCTGACATTTGATGCGCACTTTACCTTATCTTTGATAGGTACCTTTGATGATACTTCGGACGAGGTCCCGGTGACGTTATGCACGCCACCCATCTAGTGCAGAGGTGATGCAGCAGCCCGTGACCAGCGGGGTGCAAACAGCGAGTTATCCCCACAGTTCACGTAAAGAGCATTGTGTCTGCCTCTTATAAAGAGTTCGAAGCACCCATCCGCTCCACTTCTTGCCTATGGTAACAACTCGAGCAACATGATCTTCAAAAGTAGTATTATCTTGTATTCTCACCCCAAGATCCCTCAAAATTTGCTTTCTCTCGATTTCGCTCCCGTTTCTCGTCGTGTAGGACGTAGATTCAGTAAAGGAGAAGTTTTTTCCGTTTCGTAAAAGTTCAAATTTTGATTCGATGAAAGTCATGTTGTAAACCGATGCCCATTAAAAGATGTTGGTTAGATCTAGTTGCACATTCCGTACGTCTGTCATTGACTGTAGCGCTGCTAATATCCGTGTGTCATCAGCGAACGATGAGGGAAAGGTAAACTTGCATTGGTGCCCCATATAATTTATCATGATGAGGAAGAGTATTGGACTAAGCATGGTGCCTTGTGGGACTCCACTGAGTACCGGCTGTCTTTGGACTGTTTATTATTTATAATTACGCTTTGGGTTCGGTTTGTCAGGAAAGCTTCGATCCATCAACATTTTCCACGGATGCCCATATTGAAGAGTTTGAGTAGAAATAATCCATGGTCTGCTTTATCGAATGCTTTGGCAAAATCTAAATATAGTACGTTCACATTTTGCCTTGGCATAGTAGGTCGAGAATAGAGTCATAATGCTCAAGCAGTTGCGAAGTGGTTGAAAGTTTATGGCGAAAGCCATGTTGATTTGATGTAAGCAGGATACTGCTTTCTAAATGATGTACTTAGGTGTTTTCTAGACACCCTTTCAAACGTCTTCACTACGTGGCTGGTCAGGAAGACAGGTCTATAGTTGACTGCATCCATGCTCTTTCCAGCTTTAGAAATAGGTGAAACAATCACGTGCTTGTAGGTGAGTGGAACTACTCCATCATCTATAGATTTTCGCCACATAAGGTATAGGTGGTAAGAGATGCTTAGCTTTCGCAACTCCAGAATTTTTGCAGGCACATCATCTGGTCCCGCTGCACCATTGCCGCTAAGTCCATCAATGGCTAGTTCAATGCTTATTTTGTGAACTCGCAGTCCGTCAGGTAGTTTGTAGTTAAATCAATTCTTGGGACTACAGGATTTTGACTTTTATCACTAAAGACCTTTTGATATTAACGGCTTAGTATATCGCTCATTTTCTGGTCATCCTGATCAATAGATTCTGCATCATTCACCAGCGGCCCGATTTTAGAATTTATTGAGGAATGATGCGATGCATAAACAAAAAATATTTGCTATCCGATGGCTTTCTTTTCATTTTCTTGTTTTTCTTCATCGTGTGATCTTGCAAGCTGACGTTCTATTTCATCTAGCTTCTTCTTGCGCTCGGATTTGCGTTGTAGTAACTTCGTTGATTGCTGGTATTTGATAAGTTTTGCTTGTTTCTTAAGTAGTCCTTTTCGGAATTTGTGGTGTCGAATTTTATTAAATTTTCTTATTGCCGGGCTAAGGTACTTCATGCACTTTTTCAATAACATGTTTTCAAATACCTCAATAATGTTTCCATTTTATATTGTGTTATATAGAAGTAGGTTGCAGTTTACTGACTGCAGCTCTGCATTAAAGCCGTCCCAATTAAACCCTTTATCGTGCATGTTCAAGTCCCGTAGACTGGAGATGGAGTTTATTTGCGAATTTTTCGCGGTCTATGGAAGTTGCGTTCGCCAAGCTCAGTCGTTATTTCAAGAAGCCTATGATCAGATGATGTTGTATCCTGGATCTCAATATTCTTAATCAATTGTGCGTTATCTACGCAGAAGGGGTTCAAGACATTTTAATTTATCGTAGGTGAAGAGATCATTTAGGTCAGTGAAAATTCTTCCATTCTGTGCACTAGAGAGAGGGCCTGATATTTTTCATCTCTAGTGGCTGATGATGTTCTGGATAGTACGAAGCTTCCAGTTTCATCTTGTTAGTGTGTCGTTAGCCATTTTGAGAAGGGGAAGAAGGCATGAGTAGTGGGTAGTTTAGCGAAATACCCCTTTTGAGGATAATCTACCCTCACGGCTCCCCTTGCGCGTGAGCTTCCGGTTTATAACGGCCAATGCACTACCGATGTAGCGGAGGTCTGGGGGTGGGGGGGGGTGCAAACCGGACGTGGGCGGGGCCTGGGGAACCGGAAGTAGGTGGAGCCGGAACCAACCCTCAAAAAGGGGTATTTCGCTACCCTACGCACTACTGGCGTCTGATCTCTCGTGCTTCTATTTAGGTTAGGATACTGCGTAAAGTTCACACTGTAGTTGGTGACGTAGAAGTTGCCCGAAGATATTTGTTTGGAATTCGCTGCCGCAATAAGTATTCGGTCATGCCGAGCTGCAGACGTTTATGTCGGCTGTGAATGTCTTCTTTCATGGACTCACCTTCTTAGCAACGTCTTAAGTGTCTTGGGAGTGGCCTTTTGCTTCATTTGAGTTATTCTCTTTCTTTTGTGCCCTGGCGTGAAGTTTTTATAATGATAATATACGCGCATATAACGCATTCAGATAAATGATTTCTAAATTCTGTATTCCATTCACTTTGATTTATAGTTATACTAGTAGACCCGTATGTGAAAAACTTCAGGCAGAAGTTGGTTTGCTATGTTGGTTTGCTCTCTTGTTTAACTTGCCGTTGCTACATTTTCCCGCTCACGCTTATTAGCAAATCTTATTTCCTTCTTTAACTTTTCTGTTTCAATTTTTTTTTTTTTTTTGTCAATGTGCCCCATAGGCGTTTCATCCCTTCATTGATAGCACGTCTTCGTTCTTGTGACTGTAGTAGTCTCGTTCGTCTTTTAGGCCCCTGTCAGACGAGCGGGTTTTGCCCGCTGGCGGTCAGGCCGCCTTTACCATGTCACACGGGCGGGTCGGCCGCTACTAACCCGATGCGGTTTAGTAGCGGCTGACCCGCCCGTGTAACATGGTAAAGGCGGCGGCCGCTTCAGTTCAAGACTTGCTGGTGCAGCGAAAGGTAAATTTACTAATTAGTAAATCAAGTAACTAGCGCCAACAGTTAATAATTGGGGGATTAAAGCGACTGTGTTGCCGCTAAAATTATGACCGAGAGGCCCAGAAGTACACTGGTCTAGCTTACACCAAGCAGTCAATGACTCCAAGTAAAGCGAGTAGTGTGCATTTAACATTTATAACCAACTGGTCAGGAATGAGTGAGTTAAATTTTAACGGTAATATCGGAAAGCGTAGAAACGGCAAGTATTCCATTTTCAAGCTATGAAAAAAGTAGCGTATTGTAGTCCAAACTGTTTTCAAATGTAGCCCAAAAAGTAGCGGGTAGCCCAAATCAACAATTTAGTAGCGTGAAGGCCTCAAAAGTAGCCCAATCTGGCAACCCTGCAGCCGACCGCTGCGCGTGCGCCCCCTAAGAACCGCTCGTCTGACATAGCCAGGCGGGCTGGCCGCAGCGGTTTCAAGTGGGAAAATGCGTCTCACCCGCCGCGGTCAGGTGGGTAGACCGCCCGAGTGACATCAGCCAGCGATTTACATAGGAATCAATATAAACTCTTTCAAAAGCGGTTCCGCGGCGGGTAACCCGCTTTGCACCCGCGGCGGCCAAAGCGCTCGTCTGACAGGGCCCTTACGTTCCCTATCCTCTTTCTTCATTAAACTGGCGTCTTCCAAAGTGTATCTTAAGTAAAACACTGCAATAAACTTGAATGCCCCTCCAGCACAGTTCATTTACAGAAGATAGTTGTTTCATATTTGGGTGCATGCGCTGCCCCCCTAAATTTCCACGTTTGTGACGTCAAAATTACGTCACGCCACAGCGGAAATGTCAAAGATTGCTCGATGCAACAGTGGCGTGACGCAATTGTGACGTCACAAACCTGAAAATTTAGGGGCGTAGCGCATACACTAAAAGTTGACACTAGTATCTTCTGTAAATGAACTGTGCCCTCCAGTCAGCTTATATGCAATGTTAGTGCTCCGTAACCATAATACCGTCTTCTATACTAAACTGGCAGTAAGCTAGAAGAAATAGTTGTCTAGTGCTAAGTGCCCGTGAAATATTTGAAGAGAAATCTACATCGTCAAATTCTCGGAGGTTAAATTTAATAAGGAAGACAGTAAGCTAAAAGAAACAATTGTCTACTGCCCTTAAAATCACCTCGTGAATGCCCCGTTGATTATTTACCGAATTTATATGTAGTGACCTGAGAGAAAAACTTATAAAATCGGACTCCATAAGCTGCATACATACTGTCCCTATTTCAATGAGTGCTTCAAGCAAGAAGTGCATCCAGATGAAGAGATAAGGATTCAATTTTCACCATCTCCTGCAACTGATCATCGATCTCGACGAAAACGTAACTGAATTGCAAAATCTGCGACCTGGCTTTTTTTTTACCTATTTCCTTGAAAGCGGACACGAAATAAATAGGTAGACGAAGCGTTTTATCATAAAAGGATTAGATGTTTAAGCCTTCCTAGACATAACTATGGAGATTCAAGAGAGGAAAACGAAGGGAGATGTAGTATGTCGACAGAAATGCGGAATCCATGCACGAAGGTGGACCAACGCCGAGATTATGGGAACAGCAACTCGGGAAAGAAGAGGAAGAACAGAGGAATGTAAGATCAGTTGGAGTATGAAATTAGGAAAAGAGCAAGGTGGGCACGAAAGACAGACGGCCCGAAAGGCCTAGCCATATACCACACCATCCAGTATGGTGTGGTCTATGGCCTAGCAGGCTAATGGCTAAGGCAACCAGAGAACACTGTAGAAGGTAGGTCACCTACTATAGAGTATCTGTTGAGCTATGTTCTAATAAAATAAGTCAGGTTTGTTAAGAACATGTTAAGATAGTTCAGCATAGGTTCGATTCAGCTGCAGTAAGTGTGTACATAATTTAATTTCTAGGCGCTTATATCACACTTGAACCTCAGGTAGGTCACAGGTTATACTGACACCAATTCACTATCAAAAAACGTATGAACGTCACAGATTAACTCAAGCTAATCCATGACGTGGCCACAATTAGCAGGGATCAACCCTAAGCCTATATGGCTTAAGGTTGCATGAGGTTCCAGATGAACGATACCTACTGTAGATTTCTTTCCAAAGAATGCCTAACCTAAAGCGATACGAATTCTTACTTGGCCCACTGATTGCAAAGGTGTATTATTATTGAGGAATTTAAACGGCAACATGTCGCAAGCAAGGAATAAGGAAAATTATTCGTACTATCCCAATTTATCGAGAGAAGCAAATAGCAAACACCTGACCTAATTCCAAAGACACACATCTAAAATATAGATGTGCGTTTATTACGTTACCACCGAGCCACTTGTGTAAATACGCAGCCTGAAGCTGGCAATAAAGAGCAGAACCTTTGGAGTTTTTGAGGTCAAAGTAGGAGTAAAGACGCGTAAACTGGAGATGAAAGAGTACATTTTCATCCATTTAACTTTTTAGAATCAAAACATGACGCCTGAACGTACCAAGCTTAAATCAAATATATAAGTTCTCACTCTGAGCGGCTAAGGTGGGTACTGGCAACTTATGGGACCCCTGGGGCTTGTCTAACTCAAGTCATGATCAAGTTGCGATCGAAACTAAGGGATAAAAATTTGAAGTTACAATTCTAAATAACTGAAGACTCCTGATGCTCAAAATTTACACATATTGAGGTTAATATCATACTGGATAACATGATAAAATATCATCCTACTCTAAAGGATAGGAAGAAAATTACGCTCACGTTAGTTTTATTTACAGCCTGATAAAGTTCAAGCTACCTGACACTTCATAAAATTAATCTAAAGGGTTGAAAAATGCCCATGTGCAAGTGATTCCGAGCAAGGAACAGATTTATGGGGAAATTTGTAAACACTGGACCACATTTCATCTTGCCGAATCGTGAAAGAAGCTTACTAAACTTGCAGGCTAATCATTGTTAAGTTGCGCAAGCAAAATCATATACCTAGTAGAGAAGAAGAAAGAGTTGCTGAAATGATAAGTCGTTCGAAAAGTGTAGTTGGATGACTTGTAATGGTATAAACTGATTTTAGTCGGGTTTTACGCTCTTTTACAAATAAATATGGCCCATGAAAACATCAACGGGGGAAGACAGAGTCATCACTTCGACTAGGGAAGACGAAGTAATCACTTCCACTAGGGAAGATATCATCCAAAGCACCGCTCTAAAGGCCCGTTTTGTCACCGCGGCGGATATTTTAAGGAAAAAAAAAATTAAACAACATTAAGATTTTCAGATCTAGTGTATCAAGTCGGTTTCAGGAGATAGTACGGTGTAAGGGAATAAAAAGATACCGACAAAAAGTTCTCCAACAGTAACAAATATATATGTCGCACAAGATAAGTGTCAATCATGTAAACAATCTCACGCATTCGGTTTCGTTAGTTGCGGAGTTTGTGTTGCCACTGAACCTGAGTCAACGAAGGTGAGCATCGTTAGGCATCCACTAATTACTTCCATTCAATGTACTAAACGTTATTGTCATTCCTTAAAGCTTGATGGTGCGCCAGAAAGTTGCTCTGTTCTATTTCAGAGGAGCTGTCGTTGTTCGTTCTTCGAACATTCCCTTCATTCCGCCCCTTTCACAGCCTATTACCATTACACATGTACACTTTTTTAGTAACGTGACTATTGTGTTTGTGCGTAGATGTGCCAATATATATCACCGTTCATTTCTTATTATTCCTGTTCCTTGCGATCAGAGGCTTAATTGTATTCGAGTAGTTGGCATGGTTATTGCCACAACGAATAAGACTGCAGCGCAGTGTACTAATGAATGAGTAGCCAATACCCAAAGACGGTTTGCACGATGGCTAGAAAAGAAAACACGGAAAAGTAAGAGGAATTAGATGGCAAGATTGAAATTTGTAAGCAAACAATAGCTCATAGAGGGCCGGGGTGTAAGTCCCGGTGTCTCTTTGGGAATGGGCCTTTTGGTTCGTCTATTGCCGCCTAATTAATCTAATATGAACTGGTTTCAAGAAAGGTGGTTGAAAGTCACTTTTAGTGATACAAGCAATTTAAATTTGTCCATCAATGATGGGAAAAACTATATGAAAAAGTTTAGAGGTGAACAATCCAGTCTGCAGTGCGGCAGAAAGAAAGTCGAGTTTGGAGGTGGAAGCGTGATGGTCTTCGGGATGTTCTCCATCCAATGCACAAAGCTTCTCGTTCGTCAGCATGCGCGTGTCAATGTGGCCATGTAAGAAAACCTGCTAGAAAATCATGTGGTGCCACTAATAACCAAGTCTGTCATCAGCAGTGCCACTTTTATGAAGGACAATTCACCCTGTCTCAAAGCCAGAAATGTAAACTGAGGTACCTTCAACAGAAGGAATTTATGTTTAAGGATTTACCAGCTCAGAGCAATGACTTAAAACCCCGTAGAGATCTGTGGAAGATTCTCGGGCAAAAGGAAGCGGCCAGGGCCGGGATGTTCAACACATCGTTACGTGAACGTGGCGCACAGCTGTTGCCGTAACACCGCTTACGTGCACCTTAGAAGTTGTGACCGAATGCTTACAATATTTAGAACGTTCACTTTGCTGGATTTAATCTTAAATATACTCCTAACTTTAAGGTTGGTCGGAGCAGTCGTAAATGCCACTAAGTAAACAGCTGTTTAACTAAAATAGCAATAAAATAATTAATAGGGACAACAATATTGCATAATTTTGAGCTTTTCGCTCTGTTAGAGTTGGATTCATGATAATAGCAGTGTGTTCGGTGCACCTACGACCCTCAGCCTACAGTTATTTCACCAGATGACAGAATGAACTGATTCAATGCTTCAGGGTATAAATAGTTTATAATGCTGCACTCAATGCCTCTTAGCATTTCTGAAAATGATCACAGTCTGGTATAAGCTAAAAAGAAACTTTATCAATTAAAAGCACAGACTGTCCAATTATCTTCATTTACTAGCTATTGATAAGAGTAATTCTCATCAATGCACTTGCTGTAATAAATGCTATTGCTCAAGACAGACAGCTGTAACGTAAATGACATATTACGCCCGCTGCAGACAATAGACTTTCGTTCCGTGGTTTCACTTCACAGCGTTCGAATGCGTTGCCGTGTCTGCGCAAACAGCAAAATCAAGCACCGCTTTCGGAGACAACGTTCACTAAAAAATTGAAAAGATACATGACGCTGCACTATTGATACTTGCCAAGCCAGCCCATATGACGGTAAACATTTTATCGAAACTATTGGTCGACCCCCAGTTATTGTGTTTGCAAGAACAGCTCGAAGTATTCGAGCCCGGTGAAGTGAAAACACAGTTATACCATATAAAATCAGCTTCGTAATACAGTATGTCATTTTTTAGGTCTACATTTTAATGACTGTTTATCATATACGAGATGAAAACTTCGAAACATGAATACACATTATCCAGAACTGATCTACTTCATTAGTCTCTATTGGGTTAAAACTGACTGCCCTCTGGTCTTAATCCAGAATGTAATGGTAAATCTTGTCCCTTGCGTTAGCTTTAAGAATGGTACTTATATGGTGATGATACACGCTATTCAAAAGAACGAGTATCGTTATTTTGTCGTCCGAAAAGTAACTTGAGCTCGTCTAAACACAGCTTTGATTTGGCAACAAATAGTGTAAAACTGTTTACCGTCAGTTCAGCAGTTTACTCCGCAAGTGCCGTTAGTTACTTCCGGACATATCATTATATCTAGAGAGATTTATAATTCAGAATTGTTGCAAGTGTGTGCGTTTCATATTTAAAAAGGGCACATTAACATATTCGGACGAAAAGATGACGATACTCGCTTTTTTGACTAGCGTGTGGCATCGACATTATAAATTGTACTGTAGCATGCACACTGGTACAATCCAATCAGAAAGTGAATTGCTGCAGCTGGGATTATTTTCCCTGTAATAAATTGTAGCCTATAGTTCTTCATCACTAAAGTTTGGATTTTTTATTATTTTTGGGTAGAATCAAGCTCTCCATTTATTGAATTAATGCCCAAGGAACGACAGATAGAGCTGAAACAAGAGCATCAACACAAGCTACGCACTCACGGGCACCCATCAGCTGTTGCTCCAATGTTTACAAAGCGCGCCTAACCTGCATTTGTAACGCGCTTTCCTATAAGCTGAGCGAGCCTCACGGCAATTTTTCAGCATGCACTCTTAGAAGCCTTTACGTTCACTTAAAACTACTGTGAACATCTCAACGTACGATTGACGCAGAGAAACGCTAACGTAGTCATTTACGTTTGAAATTGAGCCGTAACTTTACGCATACCTACTAGGCGAACGTTTAAACATCCGGGCTCAGAAACCTGGACAACACAGATATTTGTGGATTTAACTTTAAGAGGAATGCACCACAATCAGTGTTGGTGACTGTCATAAGTTGATTAAATTTTGTGATGCCGTCATCAAGAGTAAGGAAATTTACGCTAAATGTTGATCGTGCTGCACAGTTTATAAGGCACGTTCGATTGGGCGCCGGAAGTAAGCATTCGAAGTTTGACTTGAGAGAAATTTTAGACAAAAGCTTGGGCTTAGCTACTTTAAAAAATTTGCGTTTCAAGTGTTAATATTAGAAGTAACCCACATACATTCAGCCGGTTGAAAACTTAGTTTGCGGAGCAAGATTTAGTTTCAGGAAATCTCAAAGGTAATCGATTTAGAGTCTACGCCTGAAACTCGATAATTTCAACAGGTCGAAACCAGCTTACCTGCCGTAAGTTTTGATCCAGTCAAGCCTCGAATTCCTAATTTCGGCGCCCAATCGAATGTGCCCGTATACAGTATGTTACCATTGATTGTACAAATACAATTATTTTTGCTTATTTTTCAAGATAAGTGTCAAACATCTAAAATGTTAATAGTAAGTTAGTGCACAGGCATGCTGTAACTATAAAACATTTAGAGAAAAATAAAACAACCATTTCCCACGTTTCGGCAACATTTGCTAATCGCACGGGGTTCTACTGTTACGCCAGATTATGCAACATCACTCTTTAGTCAGCATGGACAAGAAAAGCGGGCAAACCAGTGAAGATAAGATCAAAATGACCTCGTTATTGGCTTCTTGTAAGACAACACTCGAAGTTTCCTAGGAATTACAGCGTGATCACCGAACAATTAAGGCTTATGCAATTGGAGGGTCAAACGGAATATTCCTGATAGAGCCTCTACGAGGAAATTGTCTGAAGGTTTCGGTGGCTAGAAAACAATTTTCTGCAAGTAAGGCAATATTTGAGGACGCTGGAGCCCCAGTACTAAGCAGAACGACAAGATGTGAGGTTCTGCAGAAGCTAGGAAAAGTGGAAAGGCAATAAAACGACTCCTTTTAACAAAAAACTCATAAAGAAAATGGGGTCAAATGGGCTGAAGAGTACATGAAAACTTATTTCTCCAATGTCATAATTAATGACGAATGCAAAGCCACTCTTGATGGTCCAGATGGATGGGCGTCTGGATGGGTCCTCCATGACCGACCTCAACAGACACGGCTTAAGCCATGGTGGAGATGTAATGTTTTGGGCCGGGATAGTAGGTGACAACCTTATTAGTCCATTTGAAGCGGCAGAAGGAGTTGAACTGAATGCAGAAAGGTAGTGCCAGTTGTTTGAATCCAACTTGATTCCATGGCTTGATGAGCAAACTATCGCACGCAGATCCAAAATTGGTATTTCACCACGATAACGCTCCCTCACACTGAGCACGGTACACTGTTACCTGGCTTGCGGATGTAGGAATTAAATCAAAGAGGATTATGACCTAGCCAGCGAATAGCCTCGATTAAAGGAAGGTCTATGAAGGTGGTCGGTAGTTTTCGAACAAAGTAAGCCTGTGGAATGCTGTAAGAACAGCTGAAGATTCAATTCCACCATTTGAAATATCAAACCTGACAAAGTCTGTTGATAATCGCCTTATAAAAATAATGAAAAATGGAGGTTACCATGTTCAAATTAACGTGTTATATGTACCACTACTGAACACTTATCTCAGTGTTTATTGAGTTGTTTTGGTCATAATTTCTTGGTTTTGGTTGTTTAATTAATAAAAATATTCCTGTTCACTTGTATTTTTAGTTAATAATGATATTTCAAAGATAGACACTTTTCTTGAAAAATAAAGTAAACAAAACTGTATTTGCATAATCCGAGGTAACATACTGTAGTTTGCCATTAACTTACTTTACGTGTTTGTTTTTAGGTTCTTTTATGTTGCTGAAAGTTTCACTGAAAAACATGTTTTGTATCCCCTAGATTCGAACTCGAAAGGTCAGTAAATTTAACTTTCTGTCTATCCCACAGAGTACGTCGAAAGCTCAGCATGTCATTCGATATGAAATTAACTTCATATGTTAAAATTCTGAGCTTCACTGATCTTTAGTTACGAGTACCATATTTACTGTCGATATCGAGCTTTCACTTTTTGTCCCTTATAGCTTTGATCGTGATTGAATATGATGGACAAACTTAACCTTGCATTATGACCCAACCCAAGAATGATGGTACGGAGTGTACGACAGCTTGGGCCCTCCGCGTGCCCTAACCTGTTCCGTGTCATCATCCTTGGGTTCTACCTATATTGTAGTGTGTAGTTCTCACCACTGTTATCGGTGCAGCCATTAGCGAGGAGAGACAGGTCACGAAAGTCTATAATCTTGACTGCATCCCAATTAACCCGAGTAGAGTGTCAGGCTCAACTGGAGGTAATCAGTAGGTACATAGCTATTTATCCCAGTATAACTGTGCAAATGAGTTATACAAGCTGTAAAGCCAGCATCCATTGCAATTTTATAACTTTACAGAAAAAAAACTCAGTGCAGCTGTAGCGAAGCATCCCGTCACAAAGAAAGTACTTGTGGTTTTAATAGTAGCTACTTATCAGAAAAAAAAATTAAAAAATGCAAACACTTCCTGGGCTACTCAGTAGTAACCTGTGGGTATCATCCAAGCCTTATAACTGTACAAAAAAAATAAAAATACTCACTTAGAGCAGCTACAGCGAAGTACAGGTAGGTCATGGGGCCCAGTTTCACCGAGGATATCAGGTCATCCATACTAACTGGAGCCGGTGATTCTTCACCTCCATTTTTGTGTGCTTCCTTCATAGCCACAAAACAGGTGTTTCTTTGTTTACACGCAACGGCACTTAGCGTCCATGGCTTGTTACAAAGGGAAAACTAGAAGCTAAAAGAAACATTGTCAGATTGAGGTTTCTTTTGCAGTATCTATTATAGGCGTTCGTTATTGTTGAGGTCCATACAGGCTCAATACAATTTGATACAAATACCATACCAATTACTAAAGAGATTTATGGGCACCTGGCACACAGCATGTGTTTTATTTATTATAAAAGAAACACGCTCACACGCAAGGCTACAGTTAGAAACTCAAATAGAAGCACGGATACTACTGGAACTGGCTTCTATAATAATTCTCAAAGCGAAATTAACACAAGGCCAAATTGTGAGTGCAATTGCGCAATAGACGCTTGAACTACAAATTAAAAAAAAAAAGTTGTAGGCAGATGACACATACTTTCCAGAATCTTGGTATAAACTGATAGTAATGTCCTCCATCTGGACTCTCTCTCTCTCTAGAATAATGTCTTCTTTTCTTTCACTCATTATTTTATAATTTGTTTAAGCCTCCCTATCCTCAACTACGGTGTTTCAATAGAGGAAAAAGAAAGGTACATGTACAATGTCGATATAGAAAGGTGGAACATGCACGAGGGTGTTTTTCACACAGGATCAACGCGCATGGGAACAGCAAATCAGGAAACAAGAGGAAGAACAGAACAAACACCATCAGCATGAGTACGAAATGGAAGGGCAAAGTAGGCACAAAAGGGAGACGATGGCCTAACTAAGGGAACCGAACACCTTACGACAAAACTTCGGTCAATGTTCGGTTTAGCCATAACGGAGATTTTTATGATTTTGTTGACTTGTTTGGCTAATATGAGGCATTTTAAGACTTTTTCACGAATGACGTCTTTGTCGCAAACGCTTAGTTTTTGAGATATTTGACTTTCAAGTTCCCATTGTTTGCCTATGGGAGAAAATAACCACACTTGCACAGTGTAATGGAAACCTTCTTTAATAGGTTTTTGGGTTAGGTATGGTTAGGTTTGGTAAATTAAGGTAAGATTAGGTAAGGATAGGTAAGAATAGGTTAGGTTAGGTTAGATAAAGTTATGTTACATTAGGTAAGGTTAGGTTAAGCAAGGTTATGTAGTAGAGTAACTTTTACTAGCGCTTTAGTGGCACACGTGACCCGGCCTATTTCGCGCCAAACTATTCCTGTGTTTAACCACAGGCTCGAGCGCCGCTAATGCGCGACATTTGTCTCATTTTATATAGTATAATATAGTATAAAGTAGTATGGGGAATATTATCAGTATTAATTTTACCTATAGTATATGTAATTGACAAAGAAACGGGAAGAACCGTAGTTGATGATAGCATTTATCGTAATGGATTCATCACAGTTTGTAGTAGAGGTTACATCTGGTAAGAAAAGTCTTGAGGGCATTTTTATTAAATTGGCTCCGAGGTTCCTCAAAAAGCATCCCTCGGAGGATGGAGTCGACATTCCGACAATGCAGGTCCGAATAGCATTCCCTTCGCTCGTCGCAGAAAGTGGGACACTCGGCCATTAAATGCAAGACAGTGAGAGGTACGACGTAGTCAACACAATAAGGTTGCGGACGCCTCATCTGCAAATTGTCGTGAGTGAGTCTCGTCTGCCCAATACGTAGGCGGCACAGTACGACGTCCATTCGGCGATCGTCGCTATGGAAGTTTTTCGCAAGGTTAGGTTAGGTTAGCTTCCTATGGGGTCGCTGGATATTTTTTTCCATAGGAAAACAATGGGAACCTCAAAGTCAAGTATCTCGAAAACTAAGCATTTGCGAAGGAAACGTCATTCGTGAAAAAGGTTTTAAAACGCCTCATATTACCTAATTAGGTCAACAAAATCACAAAAATCTCCGTTGTAGCTAAACCAGACACTGACCAAAATTTCTTTATTTTTGAAACAATCTTCCCCAAATTTTAACATAAGGTGCAACATGTCAAAAGAAATACTATTTGCTAGTAGCATTTCTTTTCGTACGATGCATAGAATCCAATTCATTCGTAGAAAATGAAATTTTCGAAAAATTTTCAAAACCTCTCTCCTCCCACCATTTTGATGCTACAGAGCTGTGGTTTTTAGTATTGTATTTTTCATATACTTCTCTCTCATATGGCTGAACAACATTTTTGAATTTCGATTTAGTTTTTGAGATACTTTCATTTTTCAATTTTTTCGATTTGCTCAACGTTTTTCCAAAAAAGCAAAAATATGAAAGAGAAGCAAATTACAAACACAATGCAAAAGACTGTAGCTCTCTAGCTTCAAATGGTGGGAGGAGACAGGTTTTGAAGACGAAAAAATGAACTTTGCAGGAGCCTTATCAGAGTCTGCGCTTCTGTTTTCTTGAATAACTAGTTTTCTATGGCGAGAAGGGGAAAAAGTACATGAGTCAAACCCACATTCTTTTTCGATTTTACATAACTGTACCACGTTTCATTCAAATCGGTGCACAAATGAAAACTTTTTTAAAGTTATATTCACGAATTTCACCATATGAAATTTCCCGCCAAATGGTTCAAACTTAAGTTTTTTATTCTTGTTCCGAATTGAATAAAACGTGGTACAGACATGTAAAATCGAAAGACAATGTGGGTTTAACTCCTGTACTTTTTCCCATTTTCGTCATAGAAAACGCGTTATTCAAAGAAATCTATTTTTCCGTTTTCTTAGTATGAAAAGTTTTCTATGGCGGAAATGGGAAAAAATACATGAGTTGAACCCCCATTTTCTTCTGATTTTACATATTTTTGTCAAGTTTCATGAAGATCGGGTGACTAACAAAAAGCTTTTTGAAGCAAAAAATGAAGCGTTACAAAATCCTCACCCCCGCCCTCAGTCCCCTATTCTACTCACTTAGGGTTACACTGGCTGCCTAAAATTGCGCCTGTGTGTCCGTCTGATGTATAGCTACTGCTTAGTGGAAGAAAATGAATTTTGATAAATTAAGATTTTTTGGGGGGTGTTCGGTCACCTTGAGGTAACATACAGGGTTCCTCTGGAGGTGCTGCTCCTCTCAGTAGTTAATATCTATGGCTCATTCTATGTCTTCTAAGGGACTTCCCTTAACTCTCTTTTAATTATGAATTTAATACTCCCTTTAATTTAGATTATGTAGCTCGGATGAGCTGGGGTACGATAGGAAAGCTGTGCTGGTAGGAGAGCAAAATTAATGGGTCGGAGGGAGAGGTCGCTAGGCAGCCAAGAGGGACCCCGTTTGGCTGGCCGTGGACCCCGCAAAAATGTCTCAGCAGCAAAGCAGACCCACGGACTCGTAGGGTACACAGCAAATGGGTTGATTTACAGAGCGGGTCAAGAGTGTGTGCAAGAGGTATTTCTCTGCAATGTAAACCTGTTTCGGATGAAACATATATGCATATTATGGCTGATTTTTATAATTTCAGGCGGGCCAAAAATGTTTGCTAACTTCAAAGAAAGTACGGAAATGACTAGAAGAAAGATGGTAACGGTAAAGCTTTCTCACTGCATTAGCAAGGAAATTTTCGAGAACGCAGGAGTCACATACGTATCCGGAATCGTATTCTGAATAAAAGGGCAAATCAAAAGTCACCGATCGTTGATTGGATTAGATTAGATTAGATAGGCGGCAGTAGACGAACCAAGAGGCCCATTCCCAAAGAGACGCCGGGAATAACACCCCGGCTTCTTTGAGCTATTGCCATTATGTTAGTAGGATATAGAGGATTGGGGAAACGAGGGGAGAAAAAACGGAAGACGAAAGAGAGAGAAAAAAAAGAGAATAAAAAAAGTAGAAAAAGAGGGGGAGAAGAATCTCCGCCATGAATGCCCCCAAGCATGATCGATTGCCGCTGATATACGGAGCTTAAATAGAGAGATGGAGTGGAAGTGAGAAGAAGGTCAAAGTGTCCCCCTTTAAATTAAATCAATGGTCACGAGACTTCCAGGGGAATTAAATATCTAAGAACAGATATTGAGCTGTCATTTGAACCGACGAGACCCGCGCTACACTTGACAGCCCAGGACGGATAGCGGCAAGGTTGCCACGCTCAGGGCGCAAATGCTCGTTTGAGTTACAAGCGGCAGTTAGGGGGATGTGGAGTTATGTTCGGGGCTGGAATCTACAATGACACAGTTATCGGTCCATTTCTCGGACCAGACGGCCTCAACGTGAATTTAATTAATTAATGTGCATTCCTTCAAGACAGCGTTGTCCTACGGTTCAAGATTCAGAGTGAATCCATATTTTTCAGTATGATAACGCTCCAAGCCATGCATCGTATGCGGCTAAGTAATGACATGCAGATCTAAGAATCACATGTAAGGAACTCGAAGATTAGGCTCTACAGAGTCCAGATCTAAACAGAAGAGAAAACGATTCATCAGAATAGGAGCCAACGCACAAGTTAAGATGAGCAATGGTAGAAGATTTTTAAGGTTTCATGCCAAGTTCCACCTTCATATGTTACGAAAGCTGACGTCCTCTGTTGATGAAAGAGTGGTCGAACTGATAAACAAAAAGTGCAGAAAGAGAAATCACTAGAGAGGTCATTCCCAAATTTCATTTTGATTTTATCACAGTTTTCACTTGAGTGATGCATTCTCATAATTTTCTAAAAAAATCATATAAGTTCCATTTCTAAATATATAGGTACATTTTTTTTGTTAGAACCCAGTTTACAAACACCTTCGACCCACAGGAAAAATCACTAATAGGCCTATCTGAAAAATTATGCATAGGCATAGCCTATAGTATGTATTATTTAAATCTTCAACGAAAACATTATCACCTCTCACTTCGATCGCAGGCGATATATAGGCTATGTACTTAAATCTTCAACGAAAACATCAGCGCTATTCGATTAGCTCGCAGGTGATAAAAATAAACATCAGTTGAGTGCACAACTTCCTCAATAGGTGACAACTTACACTGCCCCTAACACCTAAAGACACGATTATTGAGTTACTGCAGAAGGTCACCGTACAAGCGCATCTACATCACTGCAGTAGCCCAACGAATGACCCCAGGAAAAGCAAATTACCCCGCGAGATGAAACGGTTCTGTCTCGAAAGCACAAACCTCTGCACCGTAAACCTCGTTCACTGAAAGAAGAAAACAACGTACAGTGCCTCAGTGACCTAAGGGAACCATCATGAAAAGATAACAATGATCACGAAACACGTACCCAAGAGGCACATCAGGGACAAACACTATCTACAACCTCACTCGGTCACGGTCCGCGCCGCAATGCAACAGAAGCAGCGAAAACAGCTGATTGGCCAGGGTGCCAATTCTTCGGACACTTCTCTATAAATACTAAACATTACGATAAACATACCTGGCTTCGTATCTTTATATGTCAACTGCTTTCTTATCACTATTTAGTAATCGTCGTTGCCAAATAAGATATTTAAACTTATATTTCCGGTCACACTTCGTGCGTTGGATGCGGCTGGGTTTTGGGCATTTACTGTTAACGTATCTTGGATATGACTGGGTTCGAGATATTTATTAATGACGTATCGTAGATACGACTGGGCTTGAGGTATTTATTGATAACGTATCTTGGATATGATTGGCTTTGGGGAATTTATCAATGACGTATCGTGGATACGGCTGGGTACGGGACATTTATTAATGACGTATTGTGAATACGCTGGGCTTGAAGCATTTATTGATAACGTATCTTGGATATGACTGAGTTCGGGGCATTTATTGAGGACGTATTGTGGATACGACTGAGCTTGAGGTATATTTTGCGAAGGTATCTAGGTTATGACTGGATTTGGGGAACTTATCAATGACGTATCGTGGATACGGCTGGGTGCGGGGCATTTATTAACGACAGTAAAAACCATTTCTCATTTCTACGATAGATTGAGCTCCTGTATTCTTTCAGCACGGTTTCAGCTTACGCACAATATTATTCTATATCAAATTGCTGAACAAATCAACCGATACTACAATTTTTACGCCATAACGAGCACCAATGGTGAACATTCACTTACCGCTCCTAAATATGAGCAATTAATATCCACAAAGACTGATAATTAAAGAATTACCGGACTTTGCAAAAGTCCTGACCTGTTTTGCATTTTCAAAATGCGAAACTCATTTCAAAGACATTATTATTATTATTATTATTATTATTATTATTATTATTATTATTATTATTATTATTATTATTAAAACTTCACGCTTGAGCTCCCACAGACAGGTAATACAACCCAAATGAAGCATTTTGCAACACTGGGAAGCCCAAAACGCTGCTAAAGGAAATCCAGCAAAAAACCATTAACAGCTGACTTAAACGCCTGCAGGCCAATACGACGATGCCGGCAACAAATTTCATACCTTAGCCGGCCAGGGCACGAAGCACCGACAAAACTGATTAGTTCGACTTCTGACAGCGTCCAAAGTGAAAGAGTGCGCTCCGCGCGCAGCACGAGTCGCTCTCCCAAAAACCTTGAGGGCAGGGAGAGAAGAATACAACCAATGCCTTTCATTATTGTACACCTTATAAAACATGCATAGCTCTGCTACTCTCCTCCTGTGGGACAGGTTCACTAGATCATTATCAG
>LQNS02020120.1:14477958-14488504 GCA_001587735.2 Parhyale hawaiensis | reverse complement strand
CGAAATAAGAGCCTTTCATCACAGGAACGGTAGCACTGGACGACCTGTGGTCGACTGCAGCCTTACATTTCTCTGGGGCCAGTTGGCATATATCTGCAGCACGAACAGGTGCTTGTGGATTCTAAGTTGGGGTGGGTGTGTGTAGTCAACTTGACCTTACATTTACTTTTGAGCACCAAAATAAACAATTTTGTACGTTTTCCTTTAAATTAACTAGGTATTGTAATGTGAATGGTTAGCTCTCAGCTCTCTTTAAACTGATAGATTTACATTTTTACTGGTCTTTATTTGTGTGTCTTAAAATTTGGTATTTCTAAAATATTTCAGCTGAAAATACCTCTGCTGTACGGGAAAGAATAATTTCGTTGGTATCCAGGTATGTTTGATTACTGTATCTACATTTATTTTATCTATACTAAAACTCTGTGAACCTTGTTTATTTAGTTGTGTGTGTCTTGCTTGCATGTTTGCACGCAGATTTTTCGCTTTTAGAAAGGAAAAAATTGAAGCGTTGAAGATTTTATTCATATGATCTGTTTCCGTGGTACGGAAGATCAACCTTAGCTCGGTTGTATGAATGGGCACATTAAATTCAAAGGCCCTGCGGAAAATACAACTGGAATATGTAACATATAAATGGACTTTGCTTACAGGCTGACTGTTAAATATTCATTAGAGGCAAAGAAGCTGCTGATGGGGATCCGTACGGGCAAGATTGGACGGTCAAATAGCGTGTGGCCGGCTGAATAAAACCTGTTTTTGCGAAAGCAAAGACGATCGTGGTAACGGGCCACGGGCCGTCTAGTTATACTTAGTCTCTGAAGCTTGCTTGTTTATTCAATTGTTTATGTAATTGTGTCTTGTTTGCACAGTTTCTTCACATTTAGATGAGAAGAAATTCGAGGGGTGAAGATAAAATTCGATTGTATCTTCGAAGGTTAAACCTGAGCTCAGCTGCATGAACAGACACGCTAAATTCAAAGGTGCTACGGTAAATACAACTGGAATACGGGGATACATCTATATTATAATTGTGCTTGTGGCTCCGTACGTCTGTCCAGTATCTGTACGTTATGCTTTTCACTATTAGCGGAAGTTTCAACTTGCAAGAAGCTCTGATTTTCGTTGGAAGGAAGTTCAACCATAGCTATCTTCTTGCGCTTGCTCATGAAAAAATTTTCAGTCAATTTGGAAGCAAAGACATGAAGTTCCTTTTACACGTATCATACATACAGTTCGCGGTACCAATTTTTATATCTGATAATGTTTACCTTTTTGGGGTAGCATAACGATTCAATATAGGAAGTATCGTTGCTAGGATACAATGCTCGAGCTGTTCTGAACTGCTGCATTCTAAAGCAATATTAAAGTATTATTGAAGAACGACATTTAAAAAAATAAATCACGTAAACTGACAGAACAAATGCCTTCGGTGACAGGAATCAATTATTGAAAAAATGGGTTGACCGTTATATTTTGTGAAAGCTATTACAAATGAAGTGTAAAGCAGCCACGGGTCCCGAAATGGAATTGAAATAAAATACACCGATGAAAAATGGATGTACTAAAGATGTGAAAGTCTCAATAATGTTATCTTTGGAAGATGAGAAACAAAGGTTAGCAAAGACGTGAAAATATAGAAGAAAAGCATTGAGAAAGGTACCTCCGCAATGCTGTATTTGTTTTTACGCTGTCTTTATGTCTCTGTCATGATATATAAGGGTGAAAATTTTGCTGGTGGAATATCTACCAGGTCCACCGGTGATATAGTGGCCAGATATGTTGTCTAGGGTGACTTAGGATGGACTTGCTACGACTTGGCGTAAATACACGGGCAACGTTAAGCCCGCTACGTACGAGTCTGAACATGGAAGCGCTTCACGTTTTTGGAACAGATGTTTCTGTGAGCGTGAAAACGGTTGAATCCTGGAGCAGATGTTTCTGTAAGCGTGATAACGGTTGAATCTATTAAGACACACCTATTCCAAATATTTACAGTTGTGAATTGAAACTCAATAGAAATTCAAAGATAGAATCTAAACTGAGGTAAGTTCACTCGCTGTAGCGGAATGGCTGCCGCAGCTCATAGTTTAAGCAGTTTTTAAATACAATAATATTAGACAAGTCGAAGCTACATACACAACAGCGTAATAAGAAGGATAGAGAGAAACGTTCCCATGTTTTGACTCCCGTTCGCAGTTCGTAAGGATATGGAGACAGGCGCGATATATGGGGTAGGTAAAGTTGAGGTTCTGTATCATGTCGAAATACTGTGAGTTATAATAGCGTAGGTTAGTATTGTTTCATTTCAAAAATGGAAAGATTAATTAACTTTGAAATTTCCACGGGTCCCGTTATGTCAATTATAACAACCATAGGAAACCTTCTTCGTTGGCTTACTCAGTGCAATTGTAAGTATAGAGCTTATGTACTTCACAATGATTTTAGAACGTATGTATTTTCTCTCGGTACAACGTGTTGCTCTCACATGCCTCATAATAATATCTAACGTCTATACATTTGACGTGCGTATTTGTAGATTTATACACGTTTTCAGTATGCAGATACCTGGTGCTACCTCAGTATATTATCAACTTAAACACTTGCTGTGATCACGTGTAGATTTATCGTAATTTTGTTTCTTTGCCGATATTTTGTGCTGTGATTATGATATACCTACGTCGTAAGGTTATTTGTAGATTTATACTCATTCTTATTTTGAAATGCGTAATAGGTACCATTATATGTCTCGTAATAATATGATACGTAAACACTGGAGGCATTCCGATACCACCTATGCGGGTGATGCCGATACCCAGTGGCGGCTCGTGCCCTGTGTTTAGTGGAGACCGTTCGTTTTTTTTAAGCCATTAGGTGTGAAAGTTATTTTATACTGAATTCAAGTCTTAAAATTGGTTAGTTAGTTAGTTATAAACTTCGTTTAACCTCCGTAGCCGCAGCTCAGGCGTTCCAACAGAGATGAGTGTGTGATATTCAAATACCACAAAATTTGTCGCGTGGCCTACGTGCGCTACTACGGGCAGGAAACAAGGCGCAAAGCATAGTAGAAGACACTCGAGTGGTCGACCTCTTTCACGGCCTTCTACACGAGAGAGATGAGAGAAGTCCCGCGGACTAGGTACGCTATCTCGATCGACAGCCCACCTGGCGGAACAGAAAAGGAAATAGAGAACCTACCTAACTTTACAAAACTAACCTCGTCAGCAGGAACTGCGGCCAGATGCTACATCCCCTGCGGAGAAGGCACTCGGGACTCAATCTCTTAAAAGTGAGAAGACTCGAATTCAGCATAGAAAAAAGTTTTTCCCCATAATAGCTTTAAAAAAATACGACGGGTCCAACCAAACAGAGGGCACGAGCCGCCACTGCCGCTACTGTAAACGCGCTTGACATGCTTATTTGTACATTTCTGGGCGTGCGGGAGTACTAATTGAGTTCGTCACCGTACTTTGTTGTGAGAGTGAACTTTAATGCCGAGCAATGTTATCAGGGTACAGTGTTGAATGGTGAAGGAACGTCGTTAAGATCTTCTTGTTTATTTACATCGTATTATACAAGACTTACAAGATATGATACAATAATAAGTAGCAAGCATGCTCCTTGATAGATGCATGCAACAAACACACATAGTCTACAGCTGAATAAGTGCTACAAGCAGAGTGCTGTAGACTATGTGCGGTACTCTAATGCTAAGTACTGAATAAGCTGACGCTTGATAGCACAAGCGCCTTAAATATCTGATTGCCGGCTTCATTTAGAACACCGGTTGCTTCCGCCAGAATCGAGTCGGAAGTCCGCTGATAAATTTCTTTAGGTATACGAGAATAACAAATATCTCCGAAACTCTGGTTACAGGTTTCAAAGACAGCTTTTACTGTAGAGGTTCCGGCCGGAAGGTCATTGAGAATTACGCATGTCGCTCAACGAGCAGTGCTTGTAAACCGGCACATTTTTGTACGGGGTCAGAAACGACCTTTTAGGTTCTTCGAACATCTTAGCTAGAGGCTCTGACCTGAAGAACGGTGGCTACTTCCGCCAGAACATGAACTCCCATGATACAAAGAATGCGTCTATACATTTGAACGTTAAGGCTAACACATTGGAGTGTTGTATGTGCGAAACGCATCTATAACAACATTTGTACTAATTCTCTCTCCGTAGATATCTGGCAATCTCATGTTATCATACATGAGCATAGTAGAGCTTCGGCTGTGGTATTGGGGTTATTTGTGGATTGCCATTAGCTACATCCTAAGTATAGAGCTGTTGTGTTGTCCGTGTTAGTTGTGGTTTACAATGAGCTACATCTTAAGTGTAGAGCTGCTGTGGTGTCCGTGTTGGCTCTGGTTTACCATAAGTCCATTACACCATAAGTTTGGAGCTTCAGCTTTGGTGTCTTTGTTATCTTTGGGCCTCAGTGGTATATTCTGCCGGGCCATATCCCTGTCAGAATATATATGTGTTTGTCTCACAAATTCTAAGGGCTGTCCTGAGTGCATTTTCCGCGCGGAATATTGCAATTGGCCGCACTTGCTGCTGATGGGGTTAGTTTGTAGTTAGGTAGGTCCTTTATACTTCCCCTTTCGTAAGGTGGGCTGCTGTATGGCGGTAAAAGATTCAAACCTGCTCCCGTGCAGGGGGCCCACGAAAGGGACCCTCTGCACTTGTATTTCTATTTTCTGCGTTCTTTCATTTTGCGTCTTTTTACCCTGTGCGGTGTGGCTGAACGAACAGCCTGGCCGTAAAGGGTTAGAGCAATCTTTGTACGACTAGGTGCTTCTGGTTCTCAGGGGTATATTCTGACGGGCCCTTTCCCTGCCACAATATATATGGGCCTCACGAACCCAAGGACTGTCCCGAGTGTCTTCTCCGCAGGGGATGTTGCAGCTGACCGCAGTCCCTGCTGAGAAGGTTAGTTATGTAAAGTTAGGTAGGTCATATATATTTCACTCTCTGTTTCGTGCGGTTGGCTCTAGTCTTTCGAATGCAAGGCTGCGAAAGGGGCCGTCCACTCGAGTGTCTTTTTCTATTCTTTGCGCCTCTTTCCCGCCAGAGGAGAGCCGATGTCGAGATAGGATATTCCTGCTCGAGCCTCGTGGCAGACTAGCATCACTGCACGGATCGCCCCTTGGCGGAAACGGTGGTTAAGCTGACCATTTAATATAATAATAATAATGTACTACTTCTGCTGCTGCTACTCACTGTAGAGGTTTCATTTTTATCTGTATTCTAAAAATAAAATGATGTTGGCTAAAACACTTCTTTATTTTCCGTTAGTATTAGTGCTAGGTACAAATGCGTAGGTAACTTCTACATTTTCGCTTTTCATTCACAGTCGCTATTTGGATTTTAAAGCCAATAGAACTTTTGACCAACCAAGTGTTTTGTCTTATGCGGTCATTTCTATAGTATTGGAACTGAAAATTTTTTTCACGTTGGGCCAACGTCGTCCGTTTTAAAAATGTGAATATATTTTGTATGTATTTCTGGACTGTCACTGTCCGGATTTCAATTCTTGAGCGGCGGCCCCACCGACACAACAAGCGATGCAATACGATTTTTTCGGAGACATGGCGCCTGTAAGCGATAGTGTGTCGCGCTATGTGGGTTGCGTCGGTGGGGCTAGTAGGTTGCTGTACCCGATGTTACGTTTTTTCATGCAACAAATTTGTTGCGTCGTACATCGCTCGAGGTTTCGATTAGGCCTCGACTTTATTCTCTTGCATGAGTGTTGAATCGCTTTTCCTAGTTTGAAAAATACTCCAGAAACCCTATTACTAAAACCCCTTTAATATCTCTACAACTATCGGATCCCATACCTCCCATTTAAAAATGCATCGCTGTTGTGTGTTCTTTGCATCTGATACGGCGGGAAAAAATGATGAATTATATAATGGACATATTTAGCATTATAAGTAGACCATGCCCGCCTTACTCATATACATATAGGAAGTTTTTCCTGTTGGAGTGTAACGGTTTCTTGTCTAGAACAAGGACTGCTTTCGACATGTTCTATTTTCAAGCTTGTTTACATTCTTAACCTTACATTCATTCTTGATCTATGTTTGAACTTAACCCCAATACAGTCTTGGTCTAAAAATTAAATTACTGCTATTCGTCAATGTTTGGAAACTGTATTCTTACAGCTTTTTTCTGTCCACAGTTGTTCCTTTCGAATTCCCCTTTCAGTATTGCAAAATTTCTATGTGGCAACAGCTCTTACAAGATACGCTGATGATAGTTCCTATTTTATAACCTGTTGTAGCGGAACGAAAGCGGAGGTGTGTTGGCGGCAGTATGTTGTGTGCGTATGTCTGAACTTCATGTCCTAAGGGCCATGTTTTTTCGGGGCTCAGTGCTTGTCAGTGTTGTGGAAAGTGCCCTGCTGCGGGCCGTAGGCGTCCGGCAAGACTCTTCTTTCTCTTGTCCTACGCTCTGTTGGGTAGTGGCGAGATGTACTGTCTAAGAAAGTGGAGAAAAAAAATAGATTTATTCGTGGTCGCTATGAAAACAAATCGCAATAAAGACAGACGGCTGTGAATAACTTACCTGTTGGACAACTATGGTTCAGATTATTAATATATAGCCTACCATAGATAATGTGTTCTGTAGGTTTGGAGTATTCCCATTTTTGTTGCATGTTTTAAAAAATCGAAAGTTTTTCGGATTATTTCGGTATTTCTTTGCCGTGTTACCATTCCAATGAAAACTCAGCTGCAGCAATTATTGTTTCATTGTACCCATGTAGTTGGTCTCTAAAGGCATGTGCAAGTAGTGCAGAACCTTGTCGGCATTACTGCCCTTAGGGGTATGTTCTGGCGGGTCCTATCCTTGCCAAAATATTCATGAACATGATTCACCTTGGGGTTAACCCGAGTGCGTTTTCCGCGAGAGATGTTGCAGCTAGCCGCAGTTCATGCTGCTGAGGTTGGTTTGCAAAGTTTGGTAGCTTCTCTATATTTCGCCTTCTGTTTGGCGAGGTGGGCCGCCGAATGGTGGTAAGCTACTCAAAACAAGGGTGTACTATCTGTTCCCTTGATTGGGGAGGGGGCGGTAGGGAAGGGACCCTCCGCACGGGTGTTTCTTGCTTCTGTCGTCTTCCCTCTTCGTTTTTCGTCTCGTACCGTGTGCCCCTTGGCTAAGCGAATTCGTTAAGCCGAGCCGCTCTGCCCCTCATTTCCTGTCAGAAGTGGTGCACCTGACTCAACCATCTATCTTGTACGGCGGGAAATCCTCAATATAATAATCGTAATAGTAATAAAATTGTCGAGATTATCATTCCCTATGTAATTAAAGCAACCAGCTCGACGACATGGCGCAGTAAGTTGGAAGATGCCCAAGGTAATAAATTGGGCGAGATCAAGAACAGTGCATGTGTTGGGGATTATCGCCTTCATCTCGCAACCGCCGCATGGGGGCACTGCTGTGCTGTCTGAAGACCGGCCTTCTATTGGTCGCAAATGGCCAGTGTGCTACTACTGGCAGGAAAATAAGATGCTGCGGATCTCCATCCCTACACTGCACGGCTGTTCGCTCAGCCTCGCAACACAGTAAAGAGGCGAAAAAAAGAGAAGACAGAAGAAAGAAACACTCGTATGGAGGACACTTTCGGTGACCCATCCCCCCACCCCCTGCACGGAGGCAGATACGAGTCCCATGGGATGGGTCGCTTATACCATCCAGCGGCGCACCTCACTGAATAGAAAAACTGCACTGGATCTACTTAAATCTACAAACAAACTTCGGCACTAAGAACTGCTGCCAGCCGCAACATTTCGTGCGGAAAAGGCCCTCGGGACGGCCCCTGGGTGCGTGAGGCCCATAAATATTATGGCCGGGGAAAAGCTCGCCAGAGAACCCTGAGGACTTACAAGCGTAGGATTCATAGATCGGTTGTCTCTCAAAATGCAGAGATGCTGCGACCGGGTGACTACACATAGAGCGTGTGAGTGCTGCAGCATAGCAATGCGTCTTCCGAGATTACAGTTGACGAAATAGGATTGCGTATGACTCCATCGTACCTCTCACCGTCTTGCATCTGATGGTCGAGTGTTCCATCTTCTCCAACGAGCGGAGAAACTGTTATCTGAGGGACCATATAAGCAGGAAACAATGAAAACGTCTCGTGGCGTAAGACAATCACCCGCGGTGGGGGTAAATTAAACGAAGTCATTTTCGATGGCTAGATAATCCTAGTGTTTTATATGGATGCTCTGTCCAACAAAGTTAGCGTCTTACGCCCCCAGTATATTACCTCCTTAAGAATAACTCAGGAAAAAAATAGAATACCCCGTGCTCCAGACGATCTGCTGCGGTGGCGGCAAATCCGCCACGGTAGAGAAAAATGCAACGCCGTCATTTTAAATAGTCAGTGAGGCCTAGTTTTTGACATAAATCACGTCTAGGTCAACCCCCAATCTCCCTACAAAAAATTATTAATATTGCTCATTTCCTTCGACCACTTACTAGGTGAACAGACAAATATACAAATATATTTATGTATATATATATACTTAAATCTTCAACGAAAACATTATCACCTTTCTCTCTTCGTTCACGGGTGAAAAAGAGCGTAACGGGAGGACTCACGAGCAACTAGCATCGAAGAGTGACGTCATCGATGACGTCACATTGAAGATGACGAATTAATATTGTAGTCATAGTTTTACCACTGTATCCACTCGATGAGTGATCCGCAGACTCGGTCTTTCTACATAGCTCAGTAGGAATATTTTATCTCGGCATTCCTGCCGGAAAATTTCGATTGAGTCAGTGCGCTACTACTGGCGGGAGAAAGACACTCGGGTGGACGGCTCCATTCGAGGCCTTCCACACGAGAGAGAGTAGAGAAGTATCACGTACTAGGTCGGCTGTCTCGATCAACAGCCCACCTCTAGGAACAGAAAGGGAAAAATAGAGAACCTACCTAACTTTACAAAACTAACCTCGTCAGCAGGAACTGCGACCAGATGCAACATCCCCTGCGGAGAAGGCACTCGGGACCCTTGGGTGCGTAATGCCCAAACATATTGTGGCAGGGTAAGGGCCCGCTACAATATGCCCCTGTGGGCGACGATGACGAACGGTACGGCTGAGCAGCCTGAATATTTTACTTAATTTCAATGGAAAAATCGTCAATTGCGAATTTCATCCCTTAAATGCTTACATCCACTATATAATAAAACACAGTTGTTGGTCGCTTGCTTGCTCCCTCCCTTGCTTGCTCCAATGTTGATCCGTCACGCAGTTAAAAGTTTAATAGCAGAAAATTCATGTACTGAAAAACAAGTTGAGATGCCATACAATTTCAGCGCTTGGAGTACCGGTGACAAACATCGCTCTGGATCTCCGCTATCATTGCTGAATGATATCGTAGTAGTTGAATCTTCACGCTGAGCAGACGCCTTTTTATATTGAGTTTACATCTCAGCCAAATTTCGACCCTGGAGGTTCAACAATCAGTTGGTATCCACAATCAGTTGGTATCCACAATACGACGAGCCCTTGGCATGCCAGTGAATTCTCATGACTGAAGTATATTTTCTTAAGGCAGCTTAAATTTTGATCAACTCCAAGCTGATATTCACTCCTTATCTTGCAGGGGGGATATTTTGCTATTGCAAAACTCATGGTTGTACAGCTTGCGTTTCACTAATGGAAGATCAGGCCTGCAGGGATGAGACCTGTAATAGAGCAAAACCAATACTGGGAACCGGAACAATAAAAAGCTCAATCACAAAATTTTTGCAGTCATTTTTGCCTGCTGGGCCCTCTAGTGCATAAATAACGAGAACTCATACTATTGCTTCCAGTTGCTCTTGTGATGAACTCAAGTACCGCAGTCTGGCCGCTTCTCATCTCGCTTCCATTTGTTCCCGACTTGAACGTTGTCGCTGCCTTTGCTTCTTTTCTCTTGCTAATCTCGTTTTCCTTTCCTCTGAAGGTTTCATGTTAAGTTGATTCGTCGCAACGTAGTATACAAATGCAAAATGTTTTCGACGGTGATCTTTTATAGCTAGCAGTGTCGTGAGTATCATGGATACTCAACCGTATATATATGGAAGATTCCGCAGGAGAAATAAATGCGTTTGAATTTTACCGTATCAGATTACCATGTCCGCTTTCTACAGTTGGCGACGAAAAGTTTTGGCCCGGGGCCGGGCACACTACCTCTGCGTCAAGTTGTCGTGAAAAAAAAAAACTGCTCTCGGTTCCAATTCAGTTGAGCAGCGCAGTTCTTCATTCTCGTGACATGCAGAGATAAATCAGTTTGCATCAGCAAGCAGTGAAGCATCACTGAACTAGACCACTCTGAGAGCGCATACCTCCGCCAAGTAAGCCAACGGCAGCAAAAATTCAAATTGGCTCTGAAATCATCAATTTCTTTGCATAAGCTCCAAAATCTAATCATTTGTGCCTTTTTATATTAATAACAGCTTGTTCAATTTTTTTGAAGATCCGTTCATAACTTTTTGAGTCATACTGTTAACAAACGTTATGACAAATATGAGTCAAACATACAAAC
>LQNS02020120.1:14456698-14472002 GCA_001587735.2 Parhyale hawaiensis | reverse complement strand
AGCTGCTCTGATCGCAACAGGTGTCCGTGGCTGTTTACTGTATTACTCCGCACTGGCTTTCGTCACAGCTCCCAATGGAGTGGCTGCATCTCTGCAAAGTGTTTGAGGTACTAAATAAATATGCTAACTGTGACAGTGCAGCTGCAGCTGGTCATAAAACTCTTCCTAGTCCAGTTTTGTCGCTGAGTGTGTCAGTGGTGCGTTGGTGAATGTGCAGTGGAATCTGTGACAGTCTTTACCGTCCTAGTAGATTCCAGACTCCATAGTGATACTCCTGTGTTAATTCCTGGCGCGTTATTATATACATATATTTATCAGGTGGAAGTTAAGCCAGTAGTTTAATAATTATGATAATGATAGATGCAATATTATTTTATCCATCAAGTAAGTCTATTCCGGATGATGATAAAATATCTTGAGAAACTGCATGGTAGTATTTTGCATATGGCGTTCATACCAGAGTTACCTCAGAAGGCTACTCCGTTTTTTTTTTTTTTGAGATGCCTTCAAATCTGAGATGCCTTGAATTACAGTTTTATAGTTCCCTTATATCCCTTTTCCGTTAAAATAGAAGCCATGGTTGACGGAAGAGGGGAAACTCAGTTCTTTTCCTCCTCATCATCGTACAGTGGTATAACATTTCCATCGATTCATCAGGCTATAAATATTCTTGAAATTGGCTGTTCCACCTGATATCAGCTACTCGATAATGAGATAGCAACGTGACTTCCAACAGACACAAAATCAAAACAAAACTAAAGTACTTTGGGCGCTCATACCTCCTCAAAGTAAGGCATAGTACCGTAAAATTAAAATTGGTTTTCAAACCATGATTTTCCTCATATCAACACCAAAATCTAATAATTTGTGCCTTATAACAATATGAAGAGTTTCCGATTTTCTTGAAGATCCGTTCATAACTTTTTGTGACATGCTGCTGATAAACATTGATAAAAATTAACCAAACACACAAACGGACCAACCGATCATTACCAAAATTTAAACAATTATGTCTTTTAACAACTTGTATTATTATTATTACTGTTACAAGCCTCTTGGCTAGGCTAGCTTAAATGAAACGCTGTGTCTCAATCACAGTGTACGAGTATAATCTGTTAAATTCTCTGTACCAATGCAGTCAAGAGTTCTTTCTCTCTCCTGTGTAAAATTGAGCTGCTCAAGGCCATTCGTGTCTGCAGGTGTAGGCTGAGTGTATCTATTTATTCTCATTGTACGTGGCCACCAATATTTGTGACTGGGCCTAATCACTAGGTTGAACTGTGGCTACTCTGTTCGTACTTGTGAGCTTGTAAGCGTATTTTGTGAACCCATTGTGTTCTTAATAAAAGTTATTTATTATTTATTACTAACAATTCCTGTGTGTTTCATAAAGATCCATTCACAACTTTTCGAGTTATTGTGTTAATAAGCATAAAATCAAATAACACAGCGACAAACACACGGACTAACAGATCACAAAAATTTGCTCACTTACTCTGCGTAATATGCATAACCAATCACGCAAGATTCATAAAAATTCGTCCATAAATTTTTGAATTATGACAACAAGAAAAATGAGGCAGATAAATGAACAAATGGATGCACAGATTTTCACCAAAACTTAATCATTTGTTCCTCCCAACATACCTAACAATCTCTGTAAATTTCGTTGAAATCCGTCCATAACTTTTTGAGTTATCTTGGTAACAGACAGATAAACAGAATAACAGAGACAGATAAACAGAATAACAGACTGACAAACCCGACGAACACATAACCTCCTTGGTGGAGGTAAATATAAAACAATATCGTACCTGAACGCCCATCGTCGTTTATTTGACTGAAAGACGCTTCAACATACTGGCGCGTTCTACTGGGCAGCCAAACTCAACCGAAGCCAAATCGTCTCGAGTTGGCTAGTCCAGTATTGCTGACGGGAACTTCTGCTTCGTCACTCTGAATCGACTTGCAGATGTTAGAAGCAAGCCTAATATGTATGAGTTGATCAGATCCGGTATTCCTTTTCATTAAGCACGACTAAGTTCTTGAAAGTCTCACAGGTAATCGAATAATAATAATTATAATTAATAATAGCAATAAAAATAGAAACATTGTATTTCTTATTGGATGCAATGCTCAACAGGTGCAGTGCACCTGATTTGTTGGGCACTGCATCCATATGAGAAAATACATGATGTTTCTTCCTTACTTTCTTTCTTCACCCTGAGGTATTCATTCTTGAAGCTAACACGGGAAGAAGATCTACGTACTTTACATAATTTTTTCGCAGACAAGTTGATGTAATATTATTCATTCCTTGCATGCTACAAAAATAGACGCAGAGTTAGAGAAGACATACTGCAGTTATACATACGACGTGCGTATTACCTATTAAATTCAAGATTTTAAATGCGATTCCACTATTACATGATCATAAGATTACAACAGTGAGTCTATAAATCATACGATCTAGTAAAGATTAATGGATACAGCAGCGAATCGACAGACAATTGAGCTATGAGTCTACGATTACAACAGTGAACCCTAAATCAAATATACACAAACGTAGGAAATTTTGAAGGGGAATAAGCTGGTTCAATTTCTTTTGTCCTTGATGTGTCCTAAGGAATAACTGAATTTAAAAAATACGGTACGTAGTACTAATCAAGCTTAATTTAAGTATTATTGATGCGTGAGAAGTATCAGAGCAGATTTCTCTATTTCATGCGAGAAAAGACCCTGACCGGCTGAAATTTCTGCCTGGAGCTGATGCGTTCGTTGTGCAAATATATGGCAAAACTATTTGGAATCCCGAAAATGCGATGGCGACATTTTAATGAACTGATTGAAATGAGTTGCATCCTGTATCGGAGCTGGAAGACCATTCTAAAGGTGCGCTTCAGAAATCGAGAGCGCTTTCTTACTGGTGGTAGTGAGGGTCGAGCACATTTTCAGATGGTTTCCCCGAAGAGATCGTGGACTGGTCTCACTATTGCGCGTAAATTGCACAACCTCAGCGTTCCCGAGAGCGTCGTTTACTGAACGAAAACATATTAGGCCTCATCTAATGTTAATTTTGAGCTTAGTAAACTTACCGTTGAAAACAACTTTTGCAGTAAAGTTGTCAAACAAACAACGCCAGACACTCGCATCAGCGGGTCGAAGCCAGGGCACCCGTCTGGAGCTTAGGACTAGTTAAGCCTCGCAGGCTTAGTTTTCCCGCCCTGTCGAACGCACCCATAGATAGTGACAAAAATTTGACACACAAATGGTGTTCGTTCACCTGATCGAGCACCTTGAGATGAATGACGTGCGAATTCAGCTTTCGGCTATTCGTAGATATTGGCTTCAGCGGAACGGCTATTCGTAGATATTGGCTTCAGCGCAACGGCTATTCGTAGATATTGGCTTCAGCGGAACGGTTATTCATAGATATTGGCTTCAGCGGAACGGCTATTCATAGATATTGGCTTCAGCGGAACGGCTATTCATAGATATTGGCTTCAGCGGAATGTGGCAGTGACCTGACATCACTGTTAGCCTTCTGTGAAGGCTGTGGGTTGGAAACTTAGTCCCATCAGGCCTTTTTAATTCAAAAAATGTTTTTTGAAAGGTTTAATAATAAATAACAAGTAATTAATGAATAATAATTCTCCTTTGCTGTTTATAAAATTTGCTGGATTCTCATCTAAGAAGAATACCAGATAGACCATCGGTTACGTACACTGTGGACATTACCCGCTGCTGGCTCTCTCTGTGGTCGAAAACTGCGGTCCCACAAAAGATACCCTGCAGCGCGACTCCACACACGTGGAGAGACGTGACGAACGTCACCTAGACTTCTTCCAAAGACCCACAAGGTAGGTACAACTTTTCCCAAACGTTCAACAAGATTTTCATTACCTCGTTGGTAAAAAAGAATCTGTTTTTTACTCTAAAAAGTCATCCAACCAGGCTTTCAGTTCGGTATCAGTATCAAACAGAACCTCGCGCATGGCATTTATTGATGTACCGGTGCAATTTTTCGTCTCCAGTAACGATTCTGTGAGGAAATCGTTGATTGTTCCTATGACTTAGCGGTGACGAACAAGCACACCGGTGGAGATTGTGGCTCGTAGCTTTTTGTTGCTGTCACTTGGAGCATGCGGAACCCATGATCCATACTTCTGAACCTTTTCCATTGAGTGAAGAAGCTTCTGTACAGCAGTGTTGGAGCATTCCAGTTTTCTGCCAGCTGCCTTGTCGATTGACGAGTATACTCTCGCAAAAGATAGTTTATCGTTCCTCATCGATCTTAACCGGGCGATGCAGGATGAGCTGAGTCTTTGAGTTCAAAATTTCCATAATGAACTGGGCATACCAATAACGCGCGGTCCTTTAAGCTGTGGCACCTTCTCCTTACGCACCGCAAATGTAGTGAGCAGAGTTTGTGGCCGCAGAACTTTGGTCGAAAGCAAAAAGAAGGCGATTTCGAAAACGCTCATTTTTTTCCACTCGACATTCCAATTTGGCGGGCTGAAAATAAACAGAAATTAACTAAAAATACTCAAAAACAAGAAAAATAAACCTGAAATATTTTCAAAGTATAACTTTTTGATAAAAATACATTCCGTAATTGAAAAAATAATACATGACAAAATATTTACAAGAGCTTAGTTTTCAACTCAACAATATTTTGTTTTAGGTTCTGCTGACCCCAGCGGGTCAGCTGCCGCTCAGATCCAAGCCGACGAAAATTTTAATCTATTTAAACCAGGCATTTTGTTAGTAAAATGTGGTAAGGCGCTGTTTTTAGCACTCCGTGAATTTAGTCAAAGAAATAAACTTTATATTTCAAGTTCTGTAGACTTCAACAGTTTCCAGCGGCCACTCAAGTCAACTTCTTGAGCCAATCGCGCCTCATTTGAGCGCTCTAAGGTTCCTTAGGCCGTAGTGACCGACATATTGAGTCTGAGTTTACCCGCTGTGCAGGTCAGTTGCAGCTTTAGGGCGTGTTCGATTGGGTGCGAAAATTAAGCCTTCAACGCTTGACTTGTCCAAAACTTCTGACAGATGCTTTGGCTTTGTCCGGTGTTGAAGTCACGTGATTACGTTGAGTTTCAGGAAACCTCAGGAGTGATCTATTCAGGGTTAATGCGGGGAATACAATTCAGGAAGTCTAAGCCAGCGCACCTGTGTGACGTTTCGAGCAAGTCAAGCCTTCTACGCTTAAGTTTGGGACGTTAGTCTCCCACCGAATTTAACCTATAGTAGCCGTTATCTTGTTCGCAGTGTACTAGTCGTCGTAGTCCCTACTATTCGTATCTTACATCGAGCACTCTGATTGGTAGAGTAGATAGCTACGTTGAGCCGAGCGAAGAGTTATCAGCACTTACCAAGTATCAAACTCATGGCTATTCTCTCCTGCAATTTTTTTTATACCGAACCACCGGCGAGCTCGTGTTAGTAATTTCTGTTTGTACCGCTCTAAAAGTTAACATATTGATGGACTCATTACCCAACCTGAAACCTTTAATTAAAGTTGAGAGTTTGCGTAATAGTTACGATGACACTCTCTTCTTAACTTGTCCAAAACTTCAAGCAAGTACGCCGGCTTCGACCTGTGGAATTGACTTCCCGGTATTGGCCCTTTTCAGGTGCCCTCGAAACTCTCAAGCACTCAATATTTATCACCCGTGAACAAAGTGAGAGAGGTGATAATGTTTTCGTCGAAGATTTCAGTATATAGCCTATATATATATTTGTCTGTCCACCCAAAAAGTGGTAGAAGGAGTTGAGCAATGTTCATAAATTTTTGCAGGGAGTCTGGTGGATTGACCTCGATGTGACCCATGCCAAAAAACTAGGATTAGCTGGCCATCAAAAATGGTGGTGATGAATTTCGCTCACTGTCTTCCCAAATAGAGGCAGCAGGCGTTGAGTCATAATTTTGTTCATGCAGTCAGATGGGTTGTCTTAGATGTGAAACATAGCAAAAATTTTCAGTTAACTGGCCATCAAACATGACGACGTTGAATCTTAACTCCACCCGTAAAGAGCCAAAAGCAGTTGAACAATGTTCATCACTCATAAAAATTACTTCCCAGCGAAGCTGCTTGTACAAAAAAATAGATAAATAAAATCATTGCGGCCATTGCATTCGGAAGTGTCGCGGACCCTTGTCTCGCACAGCAATATTCCTGATAAGTGCACTTTTGTAGTACCTCTGCAATAACTAATGCTAGCGCAGAATCTGAAATACCACAGTTTTTCAACAACTTCGCTCGTCCGAGTGCGAAAGAAACCAAATGCAACAACCGATGAGCATGGATGGAACATAGTTTATAACGCACACAATAAATGGAAGTATAGAATATTCCTATTTTGAGTAATGTAATAACGCAGTAAAAACAGGCCTTGAAACCGACCGGCAAAAAGTGTGCGTGTTTTCTTTTATTATTGTGCTTAACAGCGACAAGCTTGAAATAATATATTTTTTATTTTTTTCAACTGCGCTGCGTTATTCATGAGATTTGTTATTCATGAGATTTGTTATTCAAGGTAAGGAAACCTTTTCATTAAACAGTGCAAGAGGTCGCACCGATGATATCAAAGCCCTGGGATGTTCGATGTTTCGGTATTAAAGCATTTGTCGAGTTTTTTTCTTTTCATTAGCAATTTATTTCGTTGAAACTGTTGAATTTTTAAACTTGAGCGACGTGATGTCTCTGGTTCTTGCGTCATAGTTAGTGTATAACGCGTGAACTTAGAACAGCATTGAGGTGCTGGGCCTTTTCTGTTCGGTCAACATAGTCACTGTTTGGTATATAAGATAGTTTTAACCTCTAAGCCTCCCGAAATCTGTACTTAGCCGTTTTAAGAGAGGAAAAGGAAGAGACAAATAGTAGTATGTCGATAGACACGCGCAATCCATGCAAGAAAATATTCCCACACAAATGCAACGCAGATGGGAACAGTAAGTCAGGAAACAAGAGGAAGACCAGACGGAAGTAAGATCAGTAAGAGTATGAAACCTGAAGGAAGCAAAGCGGGCACGACAGACAGACGTCCCAAAGGCCTAACTAACGGCTACGGTAACGTACAGCGCCCCTATGGGCAATGCTCCCCATAACATAGGATGGGCAAACCTAAACTAGCTAAGCCTATGGCCCATCTTATGTCCCCTGAGGGAGGATAGGAACATATTACTCTTTGTACAGCCGAGCGTCAACGCGAAAAACATTCATAAGATCATGGTGCATTTATTTATTTCTAGTACTGAGACGGATTTGAAGAAAGAACGGTAGGAACTCGGTAAGGACGTCCAAAGGCCGAGCTAGGAAAGGCCAAGACAACAACCGAAGAAGGCCTCAATCAGGGTAGAAAAACAGTCTCAGGTAGCACAGAGCGTTCGGTATCAGCCTGTGACCTACAGAGAGCCGTAATTTGTCTTTCAGTCGCTGCTTCTCTGTAATTAAGATATTACAAACAAAATAAACTAAAGTGGATAAAAAAATTATTTGAATGCCAAGTCACTGCTCTATAAAAATTAAATAATTTAATGACTGCATACAGTTTCAGGCGGTATAGGTCAGGAATGCCAAGTCAAAGACGTCTATTGGCAGATTCAACAAATTTTATGGCCCGATTCGCCGCTTCATTACCAACCTCACTCATCCCCTAAATTTTTTTTGCTGATATTAACACTTGTTTGAGACCAGGCGCCCAGAAACGAACATCTACGTGCAGAAGCGCTCAATTATTTTGCATTTCACTAAAAAACTGCAGAAACGCCGCAAGTCTCGAATTGCGAGCAGGAAATTAGAATTTACGAAGGTTATGCGTTTGTTCGTCCGTTAATATTCCTTGGCTTCACAAGAAGCGAGTTTTCATTCAATACGACCCGATATCGAGCGCGATGTCGCTTTTATAAAATTTAAGCAATACTACCGAGTCAAAAAGACGTTCAATTTATACTTTGTTTATTCATGACTGCCTCACTTTGAGTTTGCTACTGGACGCAAGCTTGTTCATCACCCGACTGCCTAGCTACTTGTTCTCATTACCAGACGAGTGGCCCTCTACGAGATATGGCCAAATCTTGCCATGAAAAACGTCAGTTGACAACCCTTGTGTTGATTTAGCAGACCCCAATGACGAAAAATGAGTGATCATTATGCCGTGTTCACACGTCCTTCATCATCGTAACGCGTTCAGTCAAACTGATGGACGCGGGCGTTGATTAGAGAGAAGCAGCTGCAGCAAAGGCGGAAAGACTGAAGGATGGGTGCTAATGCCTCCGAGGGAGATGCGCCGTGTCCTAACGAAGCAGACTGAAGGATGAAGCATGACCAGTTGATTGCTCTCTGCTGATTTCTCTTCAATCGGTTTATCGGGCTATAAATATTTTGAAAATAGGTTGTTCCTATCAGAATTGGACTATGAGATTGTAGGATACGAATGTGACTTCAAACCGGCGCGAAATATAGGCGAAAATGAAAAGAAACTGTATCATAACTAAACGCGCGGCGTCATTCATTTGAATCAAGGACAATTGTACGTGTGGAAAGAGACAGAAAAAGTTGACGTACAGCTCGTGTTCATTTTCGGGATTGAACGCATTACGATGAGGGACATGTGAACTCGCCCTTATGTTTGAGCGATTAGGGCAAGGAATAATGGAAGCCCTTCACCCAGTCACACAGAGTAAAATGACCTGACTGATGTTATTTCGCTACTTACCAATGAGAAGTTAGTTTTAATTTGTAAATTGAAGATTAAATAGATAGCGGTCTCCATTTAATTTCCAATTTAATCGAGATAACTTTTTAGCTCTACGTCCAGTAGTGTCGCGATTAAAACTAGCGGGTAGTGAACTGGTAGCAATCGGGCGGGCCATAGTACGCACAGTGACAACGATTGGTTTTATCGATGGCTTTCTGAAATATTTATCAAAAGTTTGGCTTACGTATGGGTTAATGATTGCATTTCCATCATTAAAACCGGATAAAGTAGCTGTTTTTAACAGCCGTCAAAAATTTCTAACGAATGCTAAGATGTTGGGAAAACTCTCAAAAAAAGGGCTAACTTGCACTTGGCCACGCGCTGTAAAGCCCTCAATGTGAACTGAGCTGATGAGAATACAGCACATCACCGAGAGGCGTAGTAGCGCCCATATAGGTATAACAAGCAGCTCGTACACCATTGTCCTTCAGGCGTCGTAAGCCTTTACACATTTGTCCTCCAGGCGTCGTAAGCCTTTATACATTTGGCCTCCAGACGTCATAACCCTTGACACATTTTATCCTCTAGGTGTTGTAACCCACTCAGTGAGCTGTTTATTTGTATACTAATGTAGCCCGACGTTACAAAGTGACTCGAAGAAAGTTATAGTGGTAGCTCTTCGCTCTTCATTTCATTTTTGACAGGTTGGAAGATAGAGTTACTGCGCTTCGAATGACTAACGTAAGACAGTCCGTTCAACGTTTGACCGCCACGGCCAAAAAGCAAAGAGTGTAACGTAGTCGTGACCGCATGTAGCCGAATGACGTCACACCGACGAGTCGAAGTGTTTGAGGGTCGGACTTCAGGCCTTCGTAGGTCAAGCTCTTAAGCCTAACCAAAAACACAAGCTGTGTTATAGTCATGCCGCAAGAGAAGCCATAGGAACAGTTATTGCTCAGACTTTCTGTACTTGATGAGAGCAATTTTACGGCGTTTTGTATATGGGTGCAGCTCAAGTAGCAAGCCAGTCTGGAGCGGGAGATTGAATGAATTAATTCGAAAAAATGCGGTGATAATTTTAGACGTGTTGTGAAGAGCACCGTGAACTGAATATGAAGTGTAAATAAGGCTTCACTTCAAAGAAGAAGCTAAATCAGGGTGCCAGACCGGCCCAGATCTGGCCTCTGATGCGGTAAAATTTTCCACCAGCCTCCACTGCAATTTTTCTATAATTGTTTATAGGGTATTTTTTTACATAAACACCCCACTAAACTTCGGGGCTATTATATACCCTTACGCCTAGTCAGTTGATATACATGATATATGTTTCTTTAGAGATCGAGACGTACTGAATTCAAAAATCGCATCCATGTTTGGGGGGGAAATTCTTACTTTTCGAGATATTTGACTTTGAAGTTCTATTTTTCCCCTATCTAATACTGAAGAAAACATTCCAAGGTACCCAACTTTCTTTCCGAAAGGAGCAACAGCAATATTGAGTAACTAAAGTAGATTTTTGGTAGTAATTTAGGTTAGTAGGTAAGGTTAGGTCAATATCTATGACGCAGACTACGCCTACAACCTAGTTACCAAATTCAATATTTTTATCAACATATTTAGGTAGAATAAGACATTCTAAGAAGTTTTTCACGAATATCATTTTTGTCGCAAATGCTTAGTTTTCGAGGTATTTGACTTTCCAGTTCACATTGTTTATGTATGAGAGAAAATGCGAACCGCCATTACAACTAGCGCGATATCACTGTACACTTTTTTACATATATTTCTCGTAGGATAATAGCAGAACCAGACCTAGCCGCCTAGCCTAAATGAGAAACAGCCACGTTGTAGCCAATCAAAAATATTACGGGGCTTTGTTCTAGATGGCGGCCTTATCGTGCGCCATGACCGTAATGGCGTAGTATCTTACATGCTCTCTAGAAACAAATGTAACGTAAAGTAAGTAAGTATTTTCGATGAAAACGTTATTCTTGAAAAGTCTTAGAATGCCTTATTCTACCTAAATATGCCAACAAAAAACTATTACGTATAAACCACCAATACTGGTAAAATTAATCTATAACGCAAGAAACAAGCAACACCACTGCCGGCAGTGGAAAACTGCATAATGCGCGTTCCAGTTATTTATGTTGGCCAGCTGGTGGGGTTCAAAATACATCATGTTACCGACAAAAACGTTATTCGTAAAAAAAACTTCTTGGAATGCGTTATTTTACGTTCATATTTCATTAAAATAAGCGCTCGATTGCACAATTAACTCGCGATTGCACAATTTGTTAAAGACTTAGTAGAACGTGTTCGAACACGCGTGTGATCATCGTGTTCCAGTAATGTCAGCGGTTCGTGTTCGAAAAACATATATAAACTCAACGTTCCCGACGAAAACACAATTCGTGAAAAACTTCTTGCAATGCGTTATTCTACGTTCATATTTCAATAAAATAAGCTCATGATTACACAATTAACTCGCGATTGCACCAGGCTTGGCTGGTTTAAACCAAATGGTTTAAATCAAATAAAAAAACATGGTTTTTATTCAGAAACATTGTAAAATAAACAGTTTTACTTCTAGCATCAAGTTTTAGTCACACAATTGAACGGATGAGCTAATGTGTTTCTATTTAGGTGTCCGATTGACTGTTAGAGCAGTTAGGGTCAACTATTGTTGAGGTTTATTAAAAACCTGTAACTTGTCGAATTTTGTGTTATTTCATATCAGAGATACACGTCCAATTATATTCTGGTGAGCAAGAAGCTACTGAAAATTAGAAGTAGTAGTTATAGTTGCTATTAGATAGCTAGTGAGCTCATGAGAATGATGTAGGCATATAGTTATTTCACTTTCTTCAGTTCAATACTTAGCTTTTAATTAGCTAGGAACTAGCCATTAATATCGAGTTTTCTTTTTATTTCGAGTGTTTCTAAGCTATTTCAAAGGATTTTACAGCTATTTCACTTTCTGCAGTTCACTACTCTGCTTTCAAATTAGCTAGGAGCTAGCAAAAATTGTCAAGTTGTATTTATAATTGAAGAGTATTCAAGTTTTTCAAAGGATTTTATTATGCGATAATTATAAATCATAGCTTCTCTGCAGTTTGGATATTAGATGTAGTCATAGCAAATAGGTTAAGGTACTTTGCTGATTTTTCTCAACCCCCTTGTCTTAGTCATTCCTCTACAACTGCAAGTTGAAATGAAGCGACTAAGATTAATTATGATTAGCCAACTACCGTAAAATGGGGTAATTGAGATCATGTGGAGCAACTGAGATATAGTGGGGGTAATTGAGATCAATGATTATTGTGGCCTTGTTACATCACTTACACAAATCAGAACATATTTTTTAAATGTCAAATCCTGGCAGATACCTACTACAAGCCTCTAGATTGTTTAAGTCCTCTAACAAGGCCACAATAATCATTGATCTCAATTTCCCCACTATATCTCAATTGCCCCACATGGTCTCAATTACCCCATCCTACGGTACATGTTTACAATGTGGAAAACCATTTAAATGTTGGATAAAATTCCTGGAAGTAGAAAAAAAAACAACAAAATATTTAAAAAATAATAAACCAAAATAACACGTTTTTTTTTTTTTGTTTTAACCAAAAAAACCATGGCTTTTGGTTTAAAAAAAAAAAAAAAAAACATGGTTTTCGTCAACCCTGGATTTCACAATTACATAGTTAAAAACTTAAAAGGACGTGTTCGAACGCGTGTGCGACCATGGCGCCTCTGTTGATCAACAAAAGCAGAAGTCAACATGGCTGTAATGGCGAATGTGACAAAAGGAACAAAGGGAACGTTATAGTTAAAAACATGCATCTTGAAAACTAAGCATTTGCGATGCAAACGTTATTCTTGAAAAACGTTTTAGAATGCCTTATTCTACCTTTATATGTCAATGAAAATAGTGAATTTGATTGGGGTGTATTAGGTAGTAAAATAATACAGTTTATTGTTAAATTCGTATATGATATGTATGCGCTTAAGAGATGGCATTTGCAATCAAAGACGATTTTTTGGGCAAAATTAAGTATGTAATATACTCAGGCTGCTCAGCTTTACCGTTCGTCGATGTTGACGTCATAGATGACGTCACTTTTCCGTGCTAGTTCCCGTGAGTGGTCCCGTTACGCTCTTCCCTTCCTGGCTACGTCATTGAGAAGCAGCTTTCTTAAATTATGCTCCCCAAAGATCTATGGTTATTTACCGGCACCTGAACCAATTAACTACAACAGGTCAAGTTTACGTAGTCCTCTCCCTGGCTGCCGTTTTCCATATGATGTCCATGCGTTTCGTGTGTTATGGCGGCATCAGCTCAGAGCGAACTGAAGCCTGGGTGTCAACTTCCCTCTTGGAATGGGTCTCTTGCCAATAATAAAATCTAATGTTGCCAACTTTGTGTACTGTAAAAACATGCAAAGCACCGGAGATAAATTAGGAAAATTTTGAACCCAGCCTCACAGATTGATACTACATTTCCCAAATCCAAATTCTCTGCAAAACTGCGAAGTGCCACGCAGGCAGTGCCACTAATTTCTCAAGTAGGCCTACAAGTTTTCAGAGCTCAGCGGAGGTAACCCCTGAAATGAACTGTGTTATCGCTATTTTCAGCGGGAGGAATTCCACACAACTTACTTGTTATTGATGAGGCGCATCACCGATGTAGGCATTAGCGCCCATTCCACACAAGAGATCGTAGCCTAAGTTATGAAATTTAATATAATAACTTGGTTATGACTCAACACGTGGCATATTCAGACAACGCTATATAAGCTTTGTACAATTCAAGCAAAGAGAGTATTTTCCGTGCTGCGTACGTCGGATGTGCAAAACTCATTGAATATTTTAATTTAGAAGGTTTTATTTCGCTATGCTATGTTTCCACTGTTGGTCGATATCGCTTGCATGCATGCAGATTGTCCAACCGTCCATGTGTTTTTCGTCAACTGAATCGAACATATACATATTGATATCCTTGTGTAGTGTATATAGTTATATCTTTGTGTAGTGTGAATGCACTCAGTGCATTAACGTTATGAAGCTTTTTTTTTCAAGTGCGACTGCCCTTCGAAATTCCTGACTGTGACTGTTGCTCTTTGAAATATATAACCTTCTCGAAGCATTAATCTTATAATGACATTCTACTATGACTACATACTCCTCTAAGGTGTATGATTGTTCACCTTGGGCTATTGTATAGCGCTAACCCCTGAATAAGGCGGAGGAAGCTGTCGAAAGAAAGAACGTGATATTAATTTTCTCATTTACTTCTCTGACAAGACAAAGATGTTTGTGCGTTTATGCCGTAGTAAATGGATGCTTACTACATTTGTGCTACGTAACTCATTTTGGGCACGAAATTTTACGGGGTATATAATTACCGTCACAAATTTTCACTACCAGCTGGGCGCAACCCTTACGGCACCGCGTCGGCCCTGCGCCCCTTTTGTGCGGCCCTCCTACCCTTTGGCGAGATGCTGATGCGTCGCTCATCGATTTCGGCCAGTATTGTATGCCCGTTCCATTTATTCCTGAACGGCCTTAAAAATTTTGGTTTGTATTTTGTACTGCAAATTTAGTTTTCGGACAATTGTACGTTTTGCTTACGCTAGTCGTAGAAGTCACACCTATTGTAAATTCCATAGAATTTTTACCATGTGGCCGTTTGGTGGCATATCGATCAGCACCTTTTATCTGCACGCCTTGTGATATGTCATTTGGGTAATACTGGCCAGTCACTTCTTTCAGTGTTGCCATGCTGAACACATCAGAACGATTTTATTGTACTTGATGAGTTTTTTTTAGGAAATTTTTGCAGGAATCTAAATTTATTTTCATAGTCCTATCGATAAAACTTTGTTCTCGTCATGTCTTCTTCTTTCCCCGAATGTGAGCGTTCATCTGGGGCAATGCGCTGATGTACGTTGTACTGCTGGACAATTGGGATGCTCTAGGACCCCTGTTCCATCGTCTTAGGATCGCCTCTTTTGGGGAAGGAAAGCGTATATATCTATTCACTGAGATCAAATTGCTCATTGTGAATAATGTAAGTTAGAACCTGTAATATTATTTTGGTATATCAATTATAAAGTTTTATAAAGCGATAAAGTTTACCTCAAATACGAGTAGTGTATAAGGTAGCGAATCCGCACTTTTTGAGGGTAGGTTCCCCCCGTCCCCCCCGGGTCATCGCGCCGCCCCTTCCGGTTTCCCAGGCACCGCCCACTCCGGTTAGCGCCCCCCTAACCCCCGCTAAACCGGTAGTGCATTGGCCGTTACAAACCGGAAGCTCGGGCGCGAGGGTAGCCGCGAGGGTAGGTTACCCTCAAAAAGTGCGGATTCGCTACTTTATACACTACTAATACGTGGCTTTGTTTATCAGCCAAATTTGAACGTTGCCTACATATATACCCACACTGTCTTCTACCAGAATCAAATGTCACCAGCATTCAAGACAGACGAGCGCATACTGAAGCAAATAATCAGAAGCAACACTACTTGCACCAACAGGGAAGACAAACTACGCTTGCTAATTTACTACAAGAGCCCAACAGTTAGCTCACTGATCATG
>LQNS02020120.1:14429968-14452541 GCA_001587735.2 Parhyale hawaiensis | reverse complement strand
AAAGTGGGATGTGAAATTTAGAAGATATAGGCCAGCTAGCCCTTTTCAAGAGTGAAAGAGAAAAGGGCATGTATTCCAGGAAATAAAAATGAAGTCTAAAGACAATGCAGTTAGATTTACAGTGCACAATATGATATAATAAGAGAAGAGAGGAAATGTAGAAATAGATATACTATACAGCCTAACAAAAGAAATCGGAAAAAAAGCGACAACAGTCGCCAGACTTTGTCTAAGATTCCAAGAGTCTGGTACGAATTTGTTCTGAACAGCTTCGAGGTACTAGCCGGACATCTTCATGCTCTTCCATCAACAAAAACAAGATCGACAAGAGAAACGTCCCTCGTATAAAACCATCAACCACGTGATAAGCGAATGCAAAGTTCTGGCGCAAAAGGAGTATAAGCTCAGGCACGATGAACTTGCCCGACACCTTCACTGGACTCTCCTGTGGATCCTTGACTTCCCGGTCAGTGAGAGGTGGTACGAGCACGAACCTGCACCCGTTGTTGAAAACAAAGGCTTGCAGATTTGGGACAAGAGGATGGAAACTAACCGAGTACTTCACGCCAACCGACCAGACATCGTCGTAAAAGACAAACAGGAGAAGTCGGCCAAACTGATCGACATTTGAATCCCTTTCGACTCCAGAATCGTGGACAAGGAAGCGGAGAAGAAGGAAAAGTATCGTGATCTTGCCATCGAACTAAACAGACTGTGGCAGATGAAAGTGGACGTCGTTCCAGTGGTCATCGGAGCTCTGGGGGAGAATCTCAAGACTGCCCTGCTAGAGCTGAAGTGCGGCCATCTCCATCCAGGAACCCTCCAGAAGAGCGCTCTGCTTGGAACAGCGCACATCATTCGCAAAGTGCTCTGAGCCTTAGGTTGCGGGATGCGCCCCGGCGCTAGAGCGTAGAGCTAAATATCGCTGCACTTAAGCCTTCGCGGCTTGATTTGTTCGGAACTTCAGGCAGATGCGCTGGCTTCGATCCGTTGAATTGAGTAGAGTTTTATCTATAGAACCCCAATTGGTTACTTTAGTGTCTGCTAGAACTCAGCTGCGTTCCGTAAAATAAAGCTGTGCGCAGGCGAGTAGTGGCTTTCACTTGCTACACGTTGGCCTGCTACTGACAAAGCAATGCTCCTGTTTCAGAGTTCAGACAAGTTTAGCCTCAAAAGGCTTAATTTTTGCTCCCAATTGAAGAATCCTGGATCAGACTACCTGGTAGAACAAAGTATGTTAACGCGCTTATCAAAATACGCCAGTTTTAGTTATTATTGTTCCAGTTGATGTTTACATAGATTGATTATAGATGGTACGTAACATGTTACATGCATTTATTTTTTTTAATAACTAATTTGTTACAAGAATTTCAGTTTCAGATTTGGTAGAATTCCCTTTCTCCACTCGCTATACCCAGATCCCTTCTCCCCCCGTACTCCATATCCTTAGATATAGAGAAAACTCCCTAGATATGGCGGCTCCGTAGGTAATGTGAGGAGCGCACTGTGCGATACATCCAACAAACTGATAACGTGTTATCGTCATATTATTTATAAAAATGTTGAACCAATAACACCTGTACAGCGATCCACAAAGTAAAATCTTCATTTGGGCAATTTAAAACAGTTCTATGGCGAGAGAAGTGAAGAATATGAATTATTGGTGTGATTTGAGGGCTGTAACGTGCTATTATACGAATACTTCGTTTATTTTATTTGTTCCTGTGATCAAGCTCATGGACATACACAGATATACTGCCTCCAGACTTGCCATTCCTACAAGAGTGATAAATATGCAGTAAAATTATCAATGACCTGACCGTCACTTGTAGCCCTAAACCACTTTTCAGAAAACACTAATACGTCAAGCGTATATACGACAGAGAATCCAAAAAGCGGATAATTCACTGCAATTTCCGGCAAACGATCGTATATTGTGATGTAATATAAATAAATGTGAGTTTGAACGGTCACTAACCGTTTTATTAAAACTTTCACTGGAATAATTGGAGCAACTGCTGGAAGATAGTTGGTCCAGCTCATCATACTGATCAGATACAGCCAAGGGGAAAGAAATTCCCGATCTTCCAATGAACCAGCGGTAATCAACGCACCAGCCGCACAGTTTAAGGCACAAATAGATATGGGTACAGTATGTGGTGCAATAGCAAACTAGATAACCCCCTAGGACCACGGCACAAACAAAAACGCGCGCACAGCAGATACCACGAAGTCCATTTCCCGGAGCAACGAAGAAGGTGCCGCAGGCGTCAGTAGAAGCTCGGCAGGAGTCAAAAAGTAGTCAATGAGGCCACTTCCCTATTAAAGATGATAACTGGCATCCCAGTGTGCGGTCACAGAAATCCAGAAGACTACGATGGGAATTGATAGGGACTCGGACGTCGCGGGCACTACAAGCCCATGTATTAGGTGCATCATCCAGCGACGAACACCCGGAAACTTTCTCTGGAAACTTAATACTAATACTACTTTCACCCAAAGTCACAACCTCGTAGCATCATCGCCCGTCAATACTTGGGCCATCGTACTGTTCATTGGAAACTAAAGGCGTCTTTTTGTGACCACCTTACAGAGGATTCCGCTTGATTTCGCATGACCCGCACGATTTTGTGACCAGTTTTTGACGTGCTTCTAATAGCAATCACCCGTGATCAATGGTGAGAATTGATCGCAGGGTGTTTTCCTCCGCGGGCTGATCATACGCAATCAAAGAGTGATTCCAGCCGTTAATTGGACAAGTAAAATTCAAAATTTGAAATGCTAGTTCGTGATGCTTTCTTATACTTAGGGATAAATTGAATAATGTTATTATGATTGCTTGTAATATTGACTTTTAGAATTGTAGTTTCTTTAGCTTTATGCCTGAGTATGTTCAAAATGCTGTAAATACTGCTAGTTCACTTATGAATTGACTTCAAAATAAATAAAAGTTCCTAAGAAATTCATTCCCCACCATTTTTCGTAAAAATACAATAGAAATCTATTTTTCGAAAATAGACTTGGCGTCTCTGGTTTGTTTACAAAATCATTGAGCGTGCTTGTGCTTTTCAGTGATCACGATGATCATGATCGTGGCGATTGTGGTCACGAGCGTGGCCACAAAAAGACGCCTTAAATAGAATATTCCATTTATGTGTTTGTGATTTTTCACTGGCGCATCACGTTAGCGTGCCGAGTACAACTGTTGTGGAGCGCTAATCTGTCACTGATAACGTCGGTGCCAGGTGTTTATAAGGCAGATATAGTTAGTCAGTATCTCAATGTCGACTCAAGAAACGAGTGGCGTGAATAATTACTATAATTTTGTTTTTGCATTCTGTCCGATACATTATTATTATTACTAGTGGACCCGAGCGTAAAAAAATTCCCGCAATAATTGATATTTTTTATTAATATAGGCCGTTGCGGTATCTTCTCTTCTCTGACATGCTTCATTTTCTTCATTGATCCTTTGTGGTGCATTCAACCTTAGGGTTTTTTTTTCCCTGACTTGTTTCCTCATTTTCTCGCTCACGCTGATCAGCAGCTCTCATTCACTTCTGTAACCTTTCTGCTTCAAGTCTTTCTTGACTGTATCGCGTAGACGATTCATCTCTCTCCAAACATTCGTGGCACGTCTTTGATCTTGAGACTGTAACAGTCTCGTACTACTTATGTATTCCCCGTCTTCCTTTTTGACTAGGCGTGCGTCTTCAATAGTGAGAGGCAGAAATCTATCTTGAGTAAAACACTGCAATAAACTTGAATGTAACTCCAGCCAGCATGTATGAATATTAGCGCTCCGTAGCCAAGATACGGTCTCGCGAACGTAACTATCTGCTTCAGTGAAATGTTTAAATTTTGGGCTATGAAACAAAAGTTGCACCTTCAGAGAACGACAGTGTGAGGGATGATATGCGTGGTATGGAGCTGGAGGAGCACATGGTAATAGACAAAAATACATGGAATAGCAAGATCTGTTTCGGCAACCCCCCCTTGAACGGGAATAATACTGCTGTAGAAGACGAAAAGACAGACAGTAAGATAGAAGAAATAGTTGTCTACCACCCGTGAAGAATCATCATCTCGTGAGTGCTCCGTTAGTCATCTGCCGAATTTACACATCGTGATCTGAGAGAAGAAAATTATAAAATCAGACTCCTGAAGCTGCATACACATTGTCTCGATTTCAAGATGTGTTTCAAGCAAAAAGTATCTTCAGCTTTCAGCTAAAGGGATAATGATTAGCCTGCGCCATCTTCTGCAACCTGGTCATCGATTTTCAAAATCTGCAACCTGGCTTATTTTTGCCTATTGTCTTCTAAGTGAACACGAAATAAATACACTAAGCGTTTTATCATATAATGATAGTTTGTAGTCCATCATGAATACATGTTTCATTAAACAAAACAGCTGCGTTGCAGGTATTTAATTTGTTCTGTATCTTCTCAATACAGCGAAAAAGTTTATTTTCTGGTGATGGTAGATCGTAAATAATTTCACAAATCATTCCACTTAATTAGTTTCGTTAGAACTGATATTTACAATTGTAGGCTGACGGATTCAGCGGGTTCATCCTGCTATCTTCAGGGCTAGATTTGGAGTGCCGAAACTTTACAAACTTTTAGATTTTTATGGGCGATGTGATGTATTGTATCTGGGATACAAAGTTCACAGTTCAAATTCCACCAACTTGAAGTTTGTTTTTTGAAGTTGGCAGGTAATAATCCACTATATAAATAAATAAAAAATATAATAATAAAATATGACTTAAGTAAAATAAACATGTTATTTTTGTTTATTTTGTTTTATACAATTTACTTGGTTTTTATTTATAAATTGGCAAAATAAACACTTTTACTTCTAGAAATTCTCAAATTTTATTTACAATCCTGAAAGAATGAGTTAATGTGTTTCTATTTATGAATCCGCTGGACTGTTATGACTACAGTTCATTTACAGAAGATAGTTGTGTCAAATTTGAGTGTATGCGCTACGCACCTAAATTTTCAGGTTTGTGACGTTACAATTGCGTCACCCCACTGTTGCATCGAGGAATCTTTGATATTTCCACAGGAATGTGACGTAAATTTTACTTCACTAACCTGGAAATTTAGGAGGGCAGCGCATACACCCAAATTTGACACAATTGTCTTCTGTAAATGAACTGCGGTTATGACAGGGTCAACTGTTGCTTATGTTTGTTAAAAACCTATAACCTATTGAATTTTTCAAATAAAAGTCACGACCAGAACCGTCACAACCCCCATTTTCGCTGTACGTCAACATGCGGAAGCTTGTGGCTCCCTTGTCCGATTAGACAATTTTAAAGAGCTAGCGGTTTGCAATGGTTAAGATCTTAGGCTCCTGGAATCTCTGTATATATTTAGGCTAAAACCCATTTTAAATGATTAAAATAGTGCCCAACCAATTTATATTGCTAATCATTAGTGTTTTCAGTTATTTTTATTCAAAAATCATTTATATTTGAGTGGTATACGACATTAACTCTTAATTTTAATTGTACTTTTGTATATTTTCAGATGTACTGAAGATGGGCGAAGACCCGAAACGTTTACTGATTTTAATTTTTTGTTGATTTTTGTTTTACCAATTATTTTAGTATTAGAACTCATTCGAGTAAAATAGTTTCATTTGAGACGGTTCTGGTCGTCACTTTTATTTTGAGACTGCGTAAAAAAGCAGACCTAGATTTCTTGTACTATTGAATTTTGAGTTATTTCCTTTCAGAGATACTTTTCTAACTAGAGCACTCTAAGAGCGCATACCTCCGCCTAGTAACGGTCACGAAAAGTTCAAACTGGTTCTGAAACCATGATTTTTTGTATCAACTCCAAAATCTAATCATCTGTGCCATTTAATAGTATAAACAGTTTCTGCAATTTTTTTGAAGATCCATTCATAACTATTTGAGTTATGCTGCTAACAAACAATATGTGACAAACATTCGTCAAACATACAAACGAACCAACCGATCTGCACCAATATTTTTTCATTTACATATTTGGGCCTATTGGTTCGTCTACTGCCACCAATTTAATATAACAACTCCTGCAAATTTCAAAAATATCCATTCAAAACTATTTTGTGTTATTGCGTAATAAACATTATGACAAACACAACTCAAACATAGAAACGAATCATTCGATCTGCACCAAAATGTAATCATTCAAGTCTTTTAACATAACTAACAATTCCTGTAAGTTTCATAAAGATTCAATCAAAACTTGTTGAGTTATTGCGCCAAAAACATAAAATCAAACACAGCAACAAACACGCGAACCAACAGATCATCACAAAAATTTGGTCATTTACTCTTCGTGATATACTCAACAACTCATGTAAATTTCATAAAAATCCGTCCATAACGTTTTGAGTTATGGCATTGAGAAAAATGAGACAGGCAAGCAAACAACAAACGGATGGACATATCTTCACCAAAAGTTAATCAACTGTTCCTCCTAACATGCCTAACAATCCCTGTAAAATACAAAATCCGTCCATAAATTTTTGAGTTATCTTTGTGACAGACAGAAAGATAGACAGACAAAGAGACAGACAAACCCGACGAAAAAATAACCTCCTTGGCGGAGGTAATTATATTCTGGTATGCTAGCAGTTAGTGAAAATTAGAAGAAGTAGTTAAAGTTGTTATTACTGTAGATAGCTAGTGTGCTCATGAGAGGGCTCTGAATCCCCGGCAGTTGGAGCAATTAGAGAAACTCAGTCTCGCTCCTCAGTCTTCGAGTTTTCGTTCCTTTCGTGCATAATCCATTCCACTTATGTTGTTATTAGCTGAATCATGTCGTAGCAATTCAATCTTCAAGCTGAGCAGACGCCTTTTTATATTGAATTTACATCGCAGCCAAATTTCGACGCCGGAGGTTCTACAATCAATTGGTTTCCACGATTCGGTGAGCCCTGGGCATTTCCAGCAAATTACATTGACTGAACTATATTTTCTTAGTGCAGTTTAACGTTTGACCAATTCCAAGCTGATATTCACTCCTTATCTTGCAGGGGGATATTTTGCTATAGCAGAAACTCATGGCTGTCCAACTTGCGTTTCACTAATGGAAGATCAGGCCTGCAGGGATGAGACCTATAATACAGCAAAACCTCTACTAGGAACCGAAGAATAAAATGCTCAATCACAAATTTTTACCGTCATTTTTTACGGCTGGGCCCTATAGTAGAATAATAAAAGGCACATCTATCGTTTGCTCCGCCCCAGATACCTCACACCTGAGATTCCTCGAAGCTCTACGCATTAAAGATATACGACAATCTGTTAACACTCCCAATGAAATTATTCTCCTGCCAACTTTAAAAAACAAAATTCAAGTGGATGGAAGTTAAAAATAACACTTTCGGTGAACTTTGTATTCCAGGTACAATACATCACCTCGCCCATAAAAATCTAAAAGTTTGTAAAGCTTCGGCACTCTAAATCTAGCCCTAAAGATAGCAGGATGAACCCGCTGAATCCGTCAGCTTACAATTGTAAATAAATTGTAAACATCTGTTCTAACGAAATTAATAAAATGGAAAGCTTTCATGAAAGTATTCACGATCTACCACCACAAGAAAAGAAACTTTTTTGCTGTATTGAGAAGATACAGAGCAAATTAAATACCTGTAACTCAGTAGTTTTGTTTAATGAAACGATTATTATTGTTATTATTATTCAAAAATCCGATGAGAAGCACAATTATAAATTTGGTTACCCACTACGCGCGTTTCACTGCACCTCGGCTCATCAGGTGGAAGGGTCGAAGATGGTCGAATTTGAAAGTTGAGATTTTACTTAAATTTTGGCAGGTTATCACCGTAAGAGGTAGCTGTGATTCCGAACGTTCGAAAGCGTTAAATAGAATTTACAAACGCGTAAAAGTTTTTTTCAATTTTGAAACATTGTCCGCTGCGCCGACTCCTGATGAGCTGAGGTACGGCGAAGCGAGCGTCGCGGGTAGCCAAATTCTAATTGTGCTTCTCATCGTATTCTTCAGTATTCGAAATAATGCCATCTCAAGACAATATCATTATTAGTGTAATAAGGTAGTGGAACCGTGGAAGCAGAGGACAGCTGGCAATGTCAAACAATTATCACAAGATTGCCAATTCGACGGTCTCAAATGTAATCGGTTTACGATTGAAGCCTGAAATCGGATCCAAAGTGGCGAATCAAATAGTTGGGATTTAGGATGAAATACTTGACTGCCCGCTCCTCCCAGGTTAGCCTATAAACTCAGCATAGCGACCTCAAACAAAAAATAAATTGGTGTTCGTAATGCAAGCAGTGCATCTATTGGCAAGAAGCACTTGCGCACGAGCACTGACCGGCGGGCGCAAAATTGCAAAATAAATTTTCGTCAATTTTGGGCCATACTGATGTCCTAATTTAACTATCGTCGCCCGCCGTTGACCTCCAGCTCCAAATTTGTGATTCATCTTTCTTACAGGTAACCCCATTCTTTGCATCACCCCGAGCAGTTTACTGTTTGTTTGAGGTCCTTGTGCTACATTGGAAAACATTCTATGGAAGTTTCAATTATTGGTAGCAGGGTCCAGGTGGGATTTGGAGCGGTCAGTCAAGTGTGGTGTGGTCTACATAGAGTATGTTAATGCTAATCGGATTAGAGTGTTTCGACTGAGGTGGGCGAATTTAAAATATATTGATCTTATAAGTGCCAACTAATAGGTCGCTTTCGTTGTTGAAAAATTCGTTTATGTAGTGCGCTGGTCCTTCTAGAGATAAGGCCGCCATTGATTGACACGGCGAAACTCATTCAGCTGAGCCCGATAGGCTTAACTTGTAAGGAACTGCCAACAAGTATTTTGACTTCACCGGGTGGATCACATTTCAGGCGCCAAATTTCAAGCGTCTACTCTTTTAACTTCTGTAATCTATATAGTGCTTCCTAATGCAAAGTTTTCGACCCTCTCACGAATAATCGGGTTGTTTTAAACATGTGCGATACAATACACTGCAACTATTCCAACACTCGTATCTGAAGTTCTGGACAAGTGAAGCCTATTGAGGTTAGCTTAACTCACCTTACTCGCGCTTAACTGCAAGGAATTATTGTAAATCAAACTCTCTTTATGAAGTCTTTTTTCTTCATTTAGAGTTTTTAGTTCCTCGTTTTCGATAGAAACTGCATGTCAAGCTCTATTGCAAATTCATTTTCAATATAAGACACAGAGTCAAAATGGGCTCCAATACAATGATAGTTCTTGGTTCCTACTCAAGTTTATATTCCTATAAATTTTCAGGAGGATTGATGCTGTTTCTGCAAAGTTATATCTGATAATGTGTTATGCTTCTTTGTCTAATGAGTCACACTTTATTGCAGGTGCGAGAATATACAAAAAAAAGATGTTTGGCAACTGAAGAAAAGGCGTAGATTGTCCCCGGCCTTGCATATGGTGTTCCTGCAGTGAATATTGCCAGAGAGAAGGGACGTAAAAACATTAAGTCGAATGCGAAGAACCTCATCACTGGGATAAGAAAGACACAGAGAACAAAAGAAACGCAAATTAAAAGGACAGGAAGAAATTACGTCGGCAGGTAAGGAGCCGACATGGAGGGAGAAGGGCCGCAATTTTCGAAAGTGCTGGGTTTGAACCTGTATCCAGCAACACCCAGTGCAGGGTTCTCAAAAAGGTTGCAAAGAGTGTGAATTCCGTTATCACGTCCCTCCTGAAAATATCTCTCTAGGAGAAGCTCATCGACTTGGCTAAAAAATACATAGTGAAAAACTTTGGCAATATCCGTTTTATGGAAGAGATCTGATCTACGTAGGATGGTCCCGATGGAAGGGATGTAGCGCTGATACTGCAAGAAGACTCTCGTCCCAGTCGCTTTCGGTGTCAAGAAGGTGGTGGTGGGGTAATGTTTTTTGTAGTTATCATTAATAATATTGTAATAATATTGTAATAGTAACAAATCGAGTGCCAGAAGGTGCTAAGATCACCAGCAGCACCTGCACCGGCTTTCTAGATGAACTCCCGTCAACATGATACGCTTGTCATGATGAAAGGGCCCAGTAACCTTCAGAGTCTCATTTGGATTTCAAAGCTTCATCATGGATCTTCAAAGTGTCATTACGAATCTTCAGAGTTGGATCGGGGATCTACAGAGCTTCATAACGGATCTGTAAGGATTCAGTGCGTATCTGCAATGTTTCACTGCAGTTCTTCAAAGTTCATTTCAGGTCTTCAAAGTTTCATTACGGACATTCAAAGTTTCATAGCAGATGTGCGAAGTTCCATTACAATTCTTCAAAGTTGCATCACGGGTCTTCAAAATTTCGTTGTGGATCTCCCGAGTTTCATTTCGTAGCAGGAGACTTATGCAGAATATACTGCGAAATTAGCATTTTAAGGAGGTTTTCTTCAAATATATTGTTAAGCAATTGGTAATAGTTCAAGCTTCAAATATATCATTCATCCCAAACGCTGTGTTTCTGTTATAAAACAGTTTCCTAGTAGTTATAACAGCTTTCATTTGAGTTGCTGAAAAAAACGTAATTTGTTGGCTAGCTTCGAGACAGACAAGCATTCATAGACTAAACAAGGAAGATTATTTCCAATTTTTACAAATTTCTTTAAAATTTTGAGTGTTCCCTGGCGTTAACTGGGAAAACAGGGATACTGAATTACTCACACTTACTATAGGTAGTGCTTTTTGAACAGTTGAAAAGAGAAATAGAAGAATGTTGGAATCAGGTAACCTTGAGTCCTACAGCCTTGGGGCTTGTTTCCAAACCCGAATAAAAACCAAGAAGAAACAGCGTTACACGATCAATGCACAGATGCATAGTTTGAACTTTCGGCATTGCACTCATACGGGATAAAACTTTGTCATACTACTGGGGCAGGCAATGTTTCGAGTACATGCGATGGGGGCCCGGGGACAGCGGAAAATAAGTCTGCTCTTTCGCAAGCCAAGCCAATGCCACCTAGACAATGTTTTCTAGGTGGCCTTGGCCAAGTCCCACTTTTTTCGAAACTCCGGATCGTTAGGAAACATAACAGCTTCACTAAATTATTTTCTCTATGTTGAGAACAGCCAAATATCGATCACCAGTCCATAGTAATGGAAATAACCGTACAAATGAACTAGAAATACTTACTATTGACACTGTCGCAACATCGACGTTTTACGCAAACATTCGCTCAACCTGACGTCATGCTAGGAGATGTGTAGAACCATCTCAAAATTGTCTAGCGATGAGGTAGCCTGTTACGCTATTCAACCATGGGTAAGACAATGTGCCTTAGGTTACATGAAGTGGAGTGTATTCAATGAGGTGCATTGAGATAGAAAGGTGCATGAGTATTGGTAGACTAGGTGTATTGTTGTAGACGAAGTTTGGCGAGGTAGACGAGATGCGTACGTGCGTTTTGCAAAGCAATGTGTGGTAAGGTAGACAAAGTATGTCAGAGTAGATAAGGTCCGTTTTGGCCGACGAGGTGCAGTAGAAAAGAAATATATTAGAGCAGATGAGGCGCCCACGTACGACTTTAGGCATCTTTTTGTGGCCACATTCGTGATCAAAATCACGGTGATCATGATCATCGTGATCCCTGAAAAGCACATGAACGGTCAATGATTTTGTAAACAAACCAGAGACGATATGTCAATTTTCAAAAAAATAGATTTCTATTGTATTTTTACGAAAAATGGTGGGGATGGATTTCTTAGGAACTTTTATTTATTTTGAAGTCAATGTTAAAGTGAATTCGCAGTATTTAAAGTAATTTGAACATATACTGGCATAAAACTAACGAAACTACAATATTTTGGAAGTCAATATTACAAACAAACATAATATCATCATTCAAATGATCTCTAAATATAAGAAAATATCACGAAGTTGCATTTTGAATTTTTACAAGTCCAACGGCTGGAATCACTCTTTGATCGCGCATGATTAGTCTGCGGAGGAAATAACGCTGGAATCAATTCTCACCATTGATCGCGGTTGATTGCTATTAGAAGCACATCAAAAAGTGGTCGCAAAAATGCCCGGATCATGCGAAATCAGGCGGGCTCATCCGCAATGTGGTCACAAAAAGACGCATTTTCATCGACGGTATTAGCGAATCCGATTGCCTTGCCGTGATCGTGACTACAGTTTGGCGTATTTGAAAAAGCATGAAGAAAAAGGGAAAGGTAGAATCTTTGTGATTTTAAATTCAATATTTAAGTTTACCACTGGCGGTTACTAAAGCAAAAAATTTTAGCAGTTTGAAACTGTCTAGATTTTTTTTTTGGGGGGAGGGGACAGTTTAATAACGTACAAAATGAAACCGTGACTGCCGCATGGTAACCGGATTAATCGAATAAGCTTTATGTTGGTGATGCCGATGAAAGTCGTACGTGGCCACTCGACATCGAGGTGGATGAGTCTCTTCAAGAGACGTAGCTCATACAAGGTGCGTTAGTTTTAGACCGAGATAGTGTATAAAAGCGTTGAATAGGTTCATTGCTTTCAGAAAGGAGACAATAGATACCCGTGGGAATTCCACGGGTCCCGCTAGTTTTAACATCATACTTTTGGATCTGCATGCTGACGCCACTAGACATCTGTCATGCAGATGCCACATGCTATCGTGATAAGATAACTTATTTTTTCGTCTGCTGAAACAAAGAGGTGGGCAGCCGCGGGTCTACACGGCCGCCTGTGGTCCTCTTGTTAGTTTATCTGTTGCGAGGCCACGTTTGGCAGTTACGTGTCGGCTTGTGGCATTGCATAGGGCTGATGAGCTGGGTTATACAAGTTTGTTTTTCGAGCGCATTAGCCTGGGGATGTCCTCGATCGGGAAAAGTTCCATCGAGATAAGCTAACTAGTCTGAACATGTTCTGAATTTGGGCAGGCGTCAGCGTTGGTTTCGTTTCCAGTGATTGAATTACCGAGCCTCACCTTAAGTCAGTCGTTTTCAACCTTTTTACTCTCTCGCCCTCTTAAGGATATATTTTTTTCTTAGCCCCCCTTAGTGTTTTTAAATAGATGTGGCACTTAGGCTTAGTACCAAATTGTCAGATTTTATAAGTAAATGGTGCACTCCCAGTTTAAGAACCACTTTGCATCCTACCGAATAGGATTAACTTTGAGACGGCCTCAAGAGTAATCTGTTTGGAATTTGCTCTTAATTAGGACTTGATTTAAAGAAGCGTAATCAATACCGGAGAGCGACTGAAGTTCTGAAAAAGCTGAAGCTAATGAGACTAGCCTATCTCTATGGAACTGTTCCGGTCGATTACCCCTGTAATACTGTAGTCTTGAAGTATCATTCGGAGCTTCGGGACTATAGTAGGCATATCTGTCTTCTTTGTTAAGACGCTTGCTATGCTGAACAGTTTTGCTGAGCAGTGTCCTACTCGGACTGACGTGGTGTGTATATTCACTACACCGGTACTCCTAACAAGTTTGTTAGCGGTCCGTTATTGTGACATCAGCATGACGTCTATGAACATCGTGCTGTAATTTTTGAATTATCAGTCTTTGTGGATTTAAATTGCTCATAATTAGGAGCGGTAAGTGAAAGTTCACCACTGGTGCTTGTTATACCGTAAAAGTTGTAGTATCGGTTGATATGTTCAGCAATTTTATATAGAATAAATTTGTGCGTAAGCTGAAACCGTGCTGAAAAATACAGGAGCTCAATCTATCATAGAAATGAGAAATTGTTTATTCTGTCGTTAATAAATGCCCCGCACCCAGCCGTATCCACGATACATCATTGATTAATTCCTAAATCCAGTCATATCCTAAATACGTTATCAATAAATACCTCAAACCCAGTCGTATCCACGATACGTTATCAATAAATGCTTCAAGCCCAGCGTATCCACAATACGTCAGTAATAAATGTCCCGTACCCAGCCATATCCACGATACGTCATTGATAAATTCCCCGAAGCCAGTCATATCCAAGATACGTCATCAATAAATACCTCAGACCCAGTCGTATCTACGATACGTCATTAATAAATGTCCCGAACCCAGTCATGGCCAAGATACGTCAACAGTAAATGCCCAAAACCCAGCCGTATCCAACGCACGAACTGCGACCGGAAATATAAATTTAAATATCTTATTTGGCAACGATGATTATTAAATAGTGATAAGAAATCAGTAAACATATAAAGATACGAAGCCAGTAAGTATGTTTATCGTAATGTTTAGTATTTATAGAGAAGTGTCCGAAGAATTGGCACCCTGGCCAATCAGCTGTTTTCGCTGCTTCTGTTGCATTGCGGCGCGGGCCGTGACCGAGTGAGGTTGTTGATAGTGTTTGTCCCTGATGTGCCTCTTGGATACGTGTTTCGTGATCATTGTTACCTTTCTATGTTAGTTTCCTTAGGTCACTGAGGCACTCTACGTTGTTTTCTTCTTTCAGTGAATGGGGTTTACGGTGCAGAGGTTTGTGCTTTCGAGACAGGACCGTTTCATCTCGCGGGGTAATTTGCTTTTCCTGGGGTCATTCGTTGGGCTACTGCAGTGATGTAGATGCGCTTGTATGGTGACCTTCTGCAGTAACTCAATAATCGTGTCTTTAGGTGTTCCTGCCAGTGTAAGTTGTCACCTATTGAGGAAGTTGTGCACTGAACTGATGTTTATTTTTCTCACCTAAGAGCGAATCAAAGAGCGCTGATGTTTTCGTTGAAGATTTAAGTATATGTATATATATATATCACCTGCGATCGAAGTGAGAGGTGATACTGTTTTCGTTGAAGATTCAAGTAATACATATATTTGTCTGGATTAAGATTCGTTTTAACGATCTTCTGAATTCAATGGTTTGATATGCATTGTTAGAAAGAAAATAAGAAATGACTCATACACACATTTGTCTCCTTGGGGAACCGTCGTATTTTAGCACAAATAATGCGCAACAAAAACATTGTAGCCTAATAGCTAATAGGGTACGAGCTAGCGTCAGTCGCGGTTACGTCAGTCTGATGATCTCGCCCGTACAACAATGGACGCAAGGAAAACTTGAAGCTTATAGAGAATCAGGCTAGGCTATGTTCCTATGCGGTCGCGGGTTATTATCACCCGCGAACAATGTGAGAGTGGTGATAATGTCTTCGTTGAAGATTTAAGTACATATATTTGTCTGTCCACCCAATAAGTAGTCGAAGGAGTTGAGAAATGTTCATATTTTTTGTATTGAGTTAGGTGTGTTGACCTAGATGTGACCCATGCTAAAAAACTAGTCTTAGCTGGCCATAAAAATGACGGCGTTGAATTTTCCTCCGCCGGGTCGAATTTATCGCCACCGTGGCAGATCGTCTCACGCCACGAAGCCGCCCATTTTTTTCCTATGTTATCATTAAGACATCTGCACGGTACTGTCATCGTGACGCTAGCCTTCTTGGACACAGATCCATATGGGAAACTAGGATTAGCTGGCCACCAAAAGTGACTTCGTTGAAATTGCCCATACTGCGGGTGATGGTCTTACGCCACGAGGCGTTCTGGTTTGCAGCAGAAATAGTGTCCTCTCGGTAGGTATAGCTGCACTCTTCTGTACATTTCGAACATTTCAGCGTTTCTGGAACGACACCGTGATCTCTGAAACACTCCAACGCTTTTTCTCCTGCTTCATAATATTAATTTATGAATTAAAAAAAGGGTTTTGCACAAATGTTGCTATCAGCCATATTTCCACTACAGACGGTGGCGACGGAATGACGCGACAATGCTTTCAAACTGGCAACGGTGAACATTTTCAATGCAGTGTTCAACATCTTTGAAAGAAATACTGATTTCTAAATAAATACGCTGTTAAGTCTTTCAGCTTCCTGATATATCTTCAAATTTGCCTTACAATTTCGAAATTATCCATAATTTTGCTGCTTCACGTTTTCAGTCCGGTGCTGCTTCTCGTTTTTATTGCGCCCATCGTTGTGCGGGCGTCATATAAGTATGGCCGACGCTATAGCTCGTGGGGCCTGTTATAGTGTTTTTGTTTTGCATTATATGTGCTGCAAAAACACGTTTCCCAAAGAAACAAATGTGTCTGTGTGTACTTTCTTAACATTTTCTAACATTGTAGGTCGACCTTTAATTTCAGAGGATCGTTAAAACGAATCTGTCCACCCAAAAATAGGGAGAAAGAGTTGAGCAATGTTTCCGACACGCGCTGTTGGTTCAAACCAGTTTCCAAATTCAATTCTTAGTTCTAACAAGTTTACAATTCCGACTCCTGCCCCTCCCAAAAATAATAAAATCAGTGTCCCCTATACTGCCTATACAGACTCCAGTTCCAACCCTACCGAAAATTGTTGAATTTATACCATTTCACTGCCTGATCACAACTACGACACTATTTTTTTTATCGAGTGGAAAAAACTCAACTCTCCAAAGGCAATGCGTCTATCCAAAAATACTTCGTTATAGAAAAAATTTTGTTACCCCAAAATCAATTCACTTTATTAACACCTCCTTCACAGGGGAGAATTTAATTAGTTTACTTACTGTACTAAAACATATTGTTATGCTAAGAGTTGTTCATTTTGCCAAAAGCGACAGGTTTTTCTGGGCTTACTTCCTCATAATCCAAGCAATCGTTAAAAACTAATAGCAGGAAAAACGTAGTCCCCATCTGCTTCTGTGCGAGCCGGGGTTGGCTAAAAATTTGATAGTGAATTCATCAATGCGTTAAGAGAATTAGATTTACGTGAAAAAGTTGAATTTATAATTAAAATTAATATGCATAATTCTTTCAGACAGGCCAATTAGTGATTTTTCCTGTGGGTCGAAGGTGCTTGTAAACTGGGTTCTAACAAAAAATAAATGTATATTTTTAGCAATGGAACTTATATGATTTTTTAGAAAATAATGAGAATGCACCACTCAAGTGAAAACTGTGATAAAAGCAAGCTGAAATTTGGGAATGTCCTTCTTAGTATTTCTGTTTCTGCGCTCTTTATCAGTTCGACCACTCTTTCATCAACAAAGGACGTCAGCTTTCCTAACATATGAATGTGAAACTTAGCATGAAACCTCCAAAATCTTCTACCATTTCTCATCTTTACTTGTGCGTTGGCTTCTATTCTGATGAAAGGTTTTCTCTTCGGTTTAGATCTGGACTCTGTAGAGCCTCATTCTTGAGTTTCTCACATGTGATTCTTTGATATGCAAGCCATTACTTCGCCGCATACGATGCATGGCTTGGAGCGTTGTCATAGGTACTGAAAATTATGGATTCATTCTAAATATTGAACCGTGGTACAACGCTGTCTTGAAGTAATGCACGTTAATTAATTAATTAAATTCATGTTGAGGCCGTCTGGTCCGAGAAATGGACCGATAATTTTGGCATTGTAGATTCCAGCCCCGAACATAACTTCACCATCCCCCTAACTGCCGCTTGTAACGCAAACGAACATTTGCGCCCTGAGCGAGGCAACTTTGCCGCTATCCGTCCTAGGCTGTCAAGTGTGGCTCGGGTTTCGTCGGTTCAGATGACACTTCAATATCTGTTCTTAGATATTTAACTCCCCAGGAAATCTCGTGACAATTGATTTCATTTAAAGGGGACACTATGGCAAACTATCGGTGACTTTTGATTTGCCGTTTTATTCAGAATACGATTCCGGATACGCTTGTGACTCCTGCGTTCTCGAAAATTTCCTTGCTGGTGCAGTGAGAAAGCTTAGCCATTACCACCTTTCTTCTAGTCATATTCGTACTTTCTTCGAAGTTTGGAAACATTTTTGGCCCACCTGAAATGATAAAAATCTGCAATAAAATGCATATTGTGTTTCATCCAAAACAGGTTTACATTTTAGAAAAATACCTCTTGCATACACTCTTGACCCGCTCTGTAAATCGACCCATTTGTTGTGGACCCTACGAGTTGTTAATAATATCAATCTAGACAGAGAAATTAAGCTGAGTGATGCGTCTTTGGAAGAAGTCACGAGGTTCACGTACTTGGGCAGCATAATACCACCAGGGGGAGGAACAAACGAGGACATAACCGCAAGGTTGGGTAAAGCCATGGCAGTGTTCCAGAGGTTAACTAAAATTTAGTCGCAGACGAGTATCAGCACGGAGCTGAAGTTAAAGCTGGATGCTACACTAGTGATTCCTGTAGCCACACACGCCTCTGAGACCTGGAAAATGACGGAGAGGTTAGAAAGAAAATTGGTTGTTTTCAACCGTAGGTGTCTCAGAAGGATATTTGGTATCAGATGGCAGGACCACATTTCAAATGAGACTTTAATGGAAAGGGCGAACTCGCAAGATATGTCCAAGGTGATCCAGCAAAGAAGACTCAGGTTTGCTGGCCATATATTGTCTTCCCGCTAGTAGACCGGCAAAAGCAGCAATGGAGTGGGTCCCGGAAGGGGGAAGGAGAAGAAGAGGTAGACCTCGAAACTCGTGGAGACGAACTTTTGCCCGGGATCTCAGATACATAGGGGTCAGGCCGAAAGATGCTGGAGATGTGGTGTTGGATAGAAGGCGGCGGAGGTCTCTTGTTGCCCAGTGCGCCATGACGCACAGGTGGACCTAACTAACTACGAGTCCGTGGATCTGCTTTGCTGCTGGAATATATTTGCGGGGTCTACGGCCAGCCAAACGGGATCCCTCTTGGCTGCCTGGCGACCTCTCCCTCCGACCCATTAATTTTGCTCTCCTACGAGGACAGCTTTCCTATCGTACCCCAGCTCATCCGAGCTACATAATCTAAATTAAAGGAAGTATTAAATTTATAATTAAAAGAGAGTTGAGGGAAGCCCCTTAGGAGACATAGAATGAGCCATAGGGTTATATTAAGTATTGAGAGGAGCAGCGTCTCCAGGGGAACCCTGTATGTTACCTTAACCCTTTGCCTCCTGACGGCATCATCAGATGCCAGTCTTTATTTTTCCCTATACAAAAGCTATGCATCATGTAAATTACCCAAGACACTGACGGCATCTGTAATAGCCGATGCAAAAAAAAAAATACTGTTTTTTTTGCAAGTAAAACTAAATGTTTTCCCAAATATGTGTTTAACCTATTTTTCATAAATTTAACAAAAAAAAAAAAAAGTGAACAAAACGTTATCTGAATTTCAGGAGGCAAAGGGTTAAGGTGACCAAACACCCAAAAATCTTAATTTATCAAAATTCACTTTCTTCCACTAAGCAGTAGCTTGACATCAGACGGACACGCAGGCGTAATTATAGGCAGCCAGTGCAACCCTAAGTGAGTAGAATAGGGGATTGAGGGCGGGGGTGAGGTTTTTTTTGTCACGCATCATTTTTTGACTTCAAAAACTTTTTGTTACTCTCCCGATCTTTATGAAACTTGACAGAAATATGTAAAATCGGAAGAAAATGGGGGTTCAACTTATGTATGTTTTCCCATTTTCGCCCTAGAAAACGAGTTATAGCTACTAAGAAAACGGAAAAAGTTTTTTTTTTTTAATAACTCGTGTTCTATGACGAAAATGGGAAAAGTACTGGAGTCTAACCCACATTATTTTCCGATTTTACATGTCTGTGCTAAGTTTCATTCAATTCAGAACAAGAATAAAAAACCAAAAAAACTAAATTTGAACCATATGGCGGGAAATTTCACATGGTGCAATTCGAGAATACGAATACGAAAAGTTTTCATTTATGCGCCGATTTGAATAAAACTTGGTACAGGTATGCAAAATCGAAAAAGAATGTGTGTTTGACTCATGTACTTTTTCCAATTTTCGCCATAGAAAACGAGTTATTCAAAGAAAACAGAAGCTCAGGCTGATAAGGCTCCTGATAAGTTCATTTTTTCGATTTCAAAACCTGTCTCCTCCCACAATTTCGAAGCTAGAGAGCTGCGGTTTTTTGCATTGTACTCGTGATTTACTTCTCTTTCATATGTCTGAACAACATTTTTTTAATTTCTGTTTAGTTTTTGAGATATTTTTGCTTCTTTGCAAAAAGTTAAACAAAACAAACCGAAAAATAAAATTATCCCAAGAACTAAATTGAAATACAAAAATGTTGTTCGGCCATATAAAAAAAGAAGCAAATGACAAATACAATACAAAAAACCGCAGGTCTGTAGCGTCAAAATTGAGGCAGGAGAGAGGTTTTGAAAATTTTTTCGAAAATTTCGTTTTCTATGAATAAATAGTTTTCTGTGCGTCGTACGAAAAATAATGCTAGGAGCAAACAGTTTCTTTTGACATGTTACACGTTATGTTAAAATTTTGGGAAGATCGCTTCACAAATAAAGAAGTTTTGTCGTAAGATGTTCGGTCGGTCCCCGTAACTTTAGTTAGGCCTTCGTCTCCTTTTTGTGCCTACCTTGCCCTTCCATTTCAAACTCATGCTGATAGTGTTTGATCTGTTCTTCCTCTTGTTTCCTGATTTTCTGCTCCCATTGCGTTGATCGTGTGTGGAAACACCCTCGTGCATGTTCCACCTTTCTATATCAACATTGTACATGTACCTTTCTTTTCCTCTATTGAACACCATAGTTGAGGATAGGGAAGCTTAATCAAATTAAAAAAAAGTGAGTGAAAGAAAAGAAGACATTATTCTACAGAGAGAGAGAGAGCCCATATGGAGGACATCACTATCAGTTTATACCAAGATTCTGGAAAGTATGTCATCTGCCTAAAACTTTTTTTTAAATTTGTATTTCAAGCATCAATTGCACAATCGCACTCACAATGCGGCCTTATACTAATTTCGCTTTGAGAATTATAATTATAGAAGCAAGTTCCAATAGTATCCGTGCTTTTATTTGAGTTTCTAACTGTAGCCTTGCGTGTGAGCGTGTTTCTTTTATAATTAATAAAACACATACTGTGTGCCAGGTGCCCATAAATCTCTTTAGTAATTGGTATGGTCTTTGTATCAAACTGTATCAAACCTTTCTGGACCTCAACAATAACGAACTCCTGCAATAGATACTGCAAAAGCAACCTCAATCGCGCAACGTTTTTTAGCTTCTAGTGTTCCCTTTGCAACAAGCCATGGACGCTAAGTGCCGTTTTGTGTAAACAAAGAAACACCTGTTTTGTGGCAATGAAGGAAGCACACAAAAATGGAGGTGAAGAGTCACCGGCTCCAGTTAGTATGGATGACCTGATATCCTCGGTGAAATTGGGCCCCATGACCTACCTGTACTTCGCTGTAGCTGCTCTCAGTGAGTATCTTTATTTTTTCTGTACAATTATAAGGCGTGGATGATACCCACAGGTTACTACTCAGTAGCCCAGGAAGTCTTTGCATTTCTTGAATTTTTTCTGATGAGTAGCTACAATAAAAACCACAAGTACTTTCTTGGTGACGGGATGCTTCGCTACAGCTACACTGAGCTTTTTCGGTAAAGTTATAAAATTGAAATGGATGCTAGCTACAGCTTGTATAACTCATTTGCACAGTTATAATTGGATAAATAGCTATGTACCTACTGATTACTTCCAGTTGAGCCTGACACTCTACTCGGGTTAGCTGGGATGCAGTCAAGATTATAGACTCTCTTGACCTGTCTCTCCTCGCTGATGGCTGCACCGATTACCTATGTTTTCTTGAAGTATTAAGTATCATAAGTAGCGGACCTATAGCAGTTTTGAAGTTCTCATCTTGACAACGACATTCGCTGAGAATGTCGAAAGCTTGGTAAAAATAAAATTCGTAATCCAGAAGAAGTATTATTTTACGTTAATTAAATACATGGAACCTGGATGTCCTTTATTTTCATCGATATTAAACAGTGGTGAGAACTACACACTACAATATAGGTAGAGCACAAGGATGATGACACGGAATAGGCTAGGGCACGTGTAGGGACCAACTGTCGTACACTCCGTACATCATCCTTGGGTTGGGTCATGGTGCAAAGTTAATTAAATTTATCCATCATATCCAGTCACGATTAAAACTGTAGGGCACAAAAAGTGAAAGCTTGATATCTACAGTAAATATGGTACTCGTAACTAAAGATCATTGAAGCTCAGAATCTTAACATATGAAGTTATTTTCATACTGAATGACATACTAAGCTGTCGACCTACTCTATGGGATAGACAGAAATTTATGCTCGAATTAGTTTAATTTACTGACCTATCAAGTTCGAATATAAGGGATACAAAGCATGTTTTCCAGTGAAACTTTCAGTAACATAAGAGAACCTAAAAACAAACTATTATTATTAAATCACACCAGACTGGCAACGTAGGAACGGAGAAACTCCATGAGGTTAACAAACCCCCACGCAACCAGCCCAGCGGGTGAAGGAAACAAAAGAATGAAAAAAAGAAGATCCGAGATCACAAAATAGCTCTGTGTACAGATCGTTTAAAGCTGCCAATACCCGCACCAGCAAAGACAGAGCCATCAAGACCATTCCAAACATCCACACACGATGGAGAAAACGAATGGGCATACTGGCCCGTACGGCATCGTATAAGATTCCAAGGCAAACTCATGAAGAGCACCAGTACGCCGAGTATACCTCACCCGAACAAATGGATCCGGAAGAAACTCACACAGTGGATGACTGGGGCAGTTATAGATTTTATACAAAAAACAGACCCCAC
>LQNS02020120.1:14377415-14408092 GCA_001587735.2 Parhyale hawaiensis | reverse complement strand
AGTCTGGACGGGACTGTGAGGCGGAAGAGCAGCTGCTCGTCGCTAGTGTGTCACCTACAGTCGTTCTGATACACAACAAAGATTTCTGAGTGAGTTGCGCGTTGCTCGTACAAATGCCTAGTGTGTCCCCTGCATAATTACGAGCCGCGCGTCCTGACAGCAAGTTGCAGGGATGAATGCCTAGTGTGGCCCCTGCATTATGCCGGGGACACACTAGGCATTTACACAGACAACTTGATGCAAGGATGCGAGACGCGGGCGTCATTTATGCCACGGTATCTATGCTACCGAGTTTAAGTATGTATCGAAACTGCCCGCGAGCTGCTCATCCGAGCAACCAGTTGGGCGTAGAAATGCATATGTGGCCCCGGCATTATAAGAGACACAGTTTAGTAGCCTGCATGGTCGCACCCGCCACTTATAAAAGCACGAACAAGTTGCGGGACCTGCTTGCAAAACATTATTGTTCAGGAGTCAGGACGCGACGAATACTTGAGGTGAGTGGTAACTTTGATACCGATTGCTATATATGACGTCAAGTGCACCAAAGACTCGAAATTCTGAAATTTTAGTCGCATGGCCAGTATCAGCAGCTAAGACGGTTGAAGAAGAGCATTGGATTGCTGTTTTTGAAGCTAGAAGGAATATCACCAGACATCTGCGCCTCGGAAGTACCTTTATTTCAGAAAATTTATTCGTGTCTCTGTATTTTGGTACTTGAACAATCTGACATAAGCTACTCCAAGTCCACTAATCGAGAAAAAGAAAATGGAATACTTAGGATAGGTTTTTAATAACCCAACGGATAACAGGCAGTCTACTATACTCACAAAACTTGAATAATTATGTTTGCTTACTTGGTTGCCATTGTGCTTACAATCGTCGCTATTATATTTAGGGAATAAGCTGAGAGGAGCTCGGAGATGTGAGAAATTTAGAATAATTCATTCCAATATTTTTTCAATGCATTATTAATATGGAAAAGATCTGAATCCTGCAAACGGCTGGGCAGTACATTTTTCAGAAAAGGGTATTAGTTTCTCTGTATTTTGGAACGGCCATAGGGCTAGGTTAGTTCGGTTCTGTATAGGTTACCTTAGTCATTAGCTTGGCCTTCGGGACGTCTGCCCTCCACTGATAATGCTTTGTTCTGTTCTCCCTTTTGTTTCCCGACTAGCTGTTCCCATGGGCGTTGACTCGTTTATGGGTTCCACGTTTCTCTTGGCATTTTTTATATCCCTTCTGTCTTCCTTTCCTTGGAACTCAATGTACTCTGTGAGTAGGGAGGCGTTAACTATTGAACAAAATATTGCGTGCAATTCTCATAGTACAAACAGTAAATTTCGTACCTGATCTCCATACCGGTGAAAAGTACATAGCCTTAAACTTGTTGCAATTTGATGACATTTATATGATATTGTTTTATTAAAGCTAGCCCATAAGTTTCTTTATGACGACCATCAGTCTTTTAACAAATACCCGACTTGCCTCTTCAACCGCTAAGCAACTATGAGCTGCCCAGATATAGGCTTAGCGTACCACCTGCAAGATTAGATGTTATAAAGCAGGGTACGATTTATCAACTAGTTCAACTAATCAATGATGTACATGATGAGATGCTGTAACCGATGCCTGGTTATCGTTTGAAAAATGAATTCAAAAAGTTAGCTCAGACCCACTATTGATGCAATCTACATTTTCTTCAGATACCCCATAAGCACTATTCTCTTGCTCATTTTTTCTGTAATTCCACATGCGCCCTCCACCACGCAATTTATAAGTGTCGCTTGCCGTGTTATCCATTACTGTTGTGTAGTTGGTGCCCTCGTAACTTTGCTTATACTATCGTTTCACACTCTATGTTGTTAAGTTATTTACTTTGTACTATTGTTGGTACTCAATATTAGTCACTACCGCTTTCCTTGCTATGATCTTCCTGGCTATGATCTTCCTGGCGATCCAATCCAAGTTCATCACCAAGTGAATGACTTTGCGATGGATGATGTGGCCGGGCACATTGCGCTGCCGCCTGTTGGGGTTTCGGTGCGGGCTTGGTGCTCGGTCATTTCAACGGGTGGGCAGCCGAAACACCAAATTACTACTCTCTCACACTTTTTCTCTGCGTTCGCCTGCGCTATCAACAACGTGCTATATTATTGCCCTATACTGTACTTCGCCCTTACTAATCAACTATGTAGTTATGCTTACAACAATACCTTGCCTTTTCTATTGCGTTTAACGGTGAGAATCACTACTAGACTTGTGCTAATGTCTCATTTTTGCTGTAGCTATATTTTCCCGACGATTTGTGTACAGGACTACTTCACTCGTCTTTTTTTTTTTTTTGTTATACTTACCTTTATTTATTCTGGTCCGAGAAGCGAATGCTTGTAGCGACAGTTTTTTTTTGTCTCTTTTTGTATGTATTATATGACAATTCCCGTTTTAATGATGGTTTCTACAAATAAATTTCTATGGAGTTAAAATAATCTATAGGGTAACATGTCTAGTACCAGCCCACAATGCTAGTAGCCGTACACTTGGCACTAAAATATTTCCTGTGTGAAAACTAGTAGTGCTAGAAAGCCGTACATAGGCTTAAACTGTAAGCTAAGTAGTGCTGCATCATCCCTGAAAATGACGGGTGAAAAAATAAAACGAGAAAAAATGGTGGTTTTCAGGGAGCCTGCAGTTTAATCCCATGTACGGCTTTCTAGCCCTGCTAGCTTTCCTACAGGAAGTTTTTTAGTGCCAAGTAGACGGCTTTTAGCAAAGTGGACGGGTACTAGACATGTTACCCTGTAATAATTCTGCTTGAGGCTCCATCCGTCCGTCCGTACAGCGTTTGTACGTTACGTTTTTCAGTGTTAGGATTTTGAAGTAGAGACATGATCATCACATTCGTACCTATAATATCGACCACATTTATTATATTTTTACGACGAATTATGTTCGTTTTGGTGATGGCAGATAACATTTTTAATAGGGTTAGCAGCGTAGCTAGGATACGTCCAAGCTCTTGGCTTCCATCTCAACTCTTTTAAGTATTTCTTGAAGTGAATGTGCGCCGTCTGAAGAAATACAGAGACATCTTAAGAACAAAGAAAGGGTTACGTTGATGTGACAAGAAACTTACCGAGTCTCCTGTACTTTGTTTTATAGCTATCGCATCAAACAAAGCAGAGCAGAAAAATATGGGCGACTGGTCAATGTCTACGGGTCGCATAACACTGTAAAAAAATTGGATTTACCGAGTAAAAATTGAAACGTGTCATTAGGAAGGGCTAAATTATCAGTAAACTATGGGAAACAGCGCTTAGAAAAGCTGTCCAAAAACACAGGAGAACAATGCAAGAAGTACCGTCGTACCTCTATGTTTTTACCAAGACACAAGTGCGAACTCTTTGCTGGCAGAACAAATGCAAATACAGTACTCTTAAAGAGGTTAAACGAGGTGTAAGGCATACGGACTGCTTAACGGTAGACAGGGTTATGCGGCGGCCATTACTGTAGTTTAGACGGGGCGAGTTGAGTTAGAAACTCTGCCTCAGGTCAAACTAAGGTAGCTTAGTGAAAACATTAATTAACCGTGGAATTTTTACGTGTCCCTCTAGTAATTATGTATTTTGGTACTCAGATAATCTAACGTAACGTACCTACTCCAAGTCCACAAATCGAGGAAAAGAAAATGAATACGTAGGATATATTTCAATGGCCTAGCGGGTCGTGGGCAGTTTAGCATTATAATATTCCTTTGTTGATCTTTTACTCTATTTGCCCGTCGTGAGCTCACAACGAATTGTGGTTTTATGTGAGAAGAAAGTGCAAGTCAGTGCAACTCCTCTTTACCACCTTTGACATCTGCAAAGCTTAGATTTCAATTTAACAGCAGCAAGTAGTGAATTGATTTTCGAGGCAGTCACCTCCATTATAACCTATTTTTTGTGCGATGTAAGTAGGTACGTTATAGCGGTAGGTAAGATCTGGCGTCACAGGTGGCTTGTCGTTGGGACGGGATGTAGGGTCACATCTTGATGCAGGGGCCACACTAGGCATTCATCCCGTCAACTTGCTGTCAGGACGCGTAGCTCGTACGTCTTCGAGCAGCAGAATTGCTCCTAGCAACAGACAAGTTGCACCTACGTGGGAAAGGTCGCTTCAGCTTTTCTATGGGCAACCAGTTGGTCGTACAGCCGCGTAAATCGAATTTGTATTTACAGTGTGATTCTGAGTGCTTTTTAAAACCGCTTTTTTTCTTATTCGTAAAGTTTTTTTTTTTACTTTTCCTAGGAACTGAGATGAAATAAAAAATCTGTTCACACTGTGGCGTTTTCGCTCATCGCTGCAAATTTCTGCCGTCAAATCGTGGCTCGATGCGTTTTCGCTTGCGTCCATTTTGATACTTCCGCGCGATATATGCTGCAAATAAAGCAGGTTCATCCGCAAAACAAATAAATTAGGAGTTCCATGGGGCTTTCTTGTTTCTTTATAGACATTTTAAAAGATTATGCCTCTCTGATTTCTATTTCACTGCAAATTTGACGAAAAATATGAAATTTCACTACAGTAGTGACACTTGCGGAGAATGCTGAGTTGCGGTAAACATTTTATCGCCGTTTTGTGGACACAGTTGTGTTTATGTTCGTAGATAAAATAAATGTTCGAACCCTTTGCACTACCTCTGGAGGAACAGAAAATTATATAGTTACCTTTCCTGGAAGATTGAATGTCTTGTTCTATCAGTTACTTATGTAATATATGAAATACCATGTAATGACTGCGACGCAAAATACATTGGTCAAACCGGCAGACAATTGAAACAACGACTTCAAGAACAACAACGAGCATTGAGGGTCAGAGATAATAATTCTCAAATTTTCCAGCACGTGCAAATCGGACACAGCTTTAACTTTCGAGACGTTAAACAACTCGGTCAAAATAACAATGATAAGTCTCGAAGGATAATCGAATAAAGTTATTCGGCCATATCAAATAATTGCATCAATAGATACGATGAGCTCTCAGATGTGTATTTCTCTGTTGTTAGACAATTCTCTCGTTCGTGATGTACTGCGTTCCTCAGAGTGGAGCTTTTCATTTTTTATGTTGTAAGGCACGCGAATCTCAGCGACTAGACTATTGTTTATTACATCATATGTAAATTGAATTTTTGTTGCGTGTGTATATAGGATACGACTGCTAGGTGTATATATCCTCTCGCATTCTTGCTTTTCACTTTTGAAAACGTTTTGCGTTGAGCAAAACGAAAGCTTGGGTCAATAAAACTAAGATCTTGATGATGTCTGTTAATTCATTAAACAACAGAGTTACCTTTAATTGTCAATCATTCTTGGAGTTGCTCTCCAAGCCAGTCAATTAAATTAGATTAGATTAGATTAGATAGGCGGCAGTAGACGAACCAAAAGGCCCATTCCCAAAGAGACACCGGAAGGCCCATTTCCAAAGAGACAATTGAATGTATTGCCGCGCCCTCGAAAGCACGACCGCGTGGCCAAGAAAAGTATGAAAATGTTGACCTAACCTCACTTAGCAGCACGCGCATTGCTGTAGCACGATATAACTGGTATTTGCATTTACAGTGATTGTTTATTCCTAGTTGTATCGATACTAGAAGCAAAATAAGTTACTACTAGTGACAAAAACGGCAGCTTCTTCGGATCAAGGAGCGTGAGCAACGAAATTCTGCGAAACATGTGCTTGGTAGTCTGGACGGGACTTTGTATGGCGGAGGAGCAGCTTCCCGTCGCTAGTGTGTCACCTATAGTCGTTCCGATACGCAACAAAGATTTCTGAGTGAGTTGCGCGTTGCTTGTACGAATGTCTAGTGTGGCCCCTGCATCATGCGGTGTCAGAGCGGGTCGGAATTCGGTCGAGGCATCGTGTTGTCCATAGGAATGGATTTCGTGAACTTGTTTTTACTACACTTTGAAAAGCGGGCGTCAATAATTTCGAGCAAAGGTGTGGATTCTAGTTTTGTAGGACTCAAGCACATGGCAATGACGACTGTTGATTTTTTTTTAATACGGCCCAGAGCTAGAACGCCATATTTAGAAATGGCACACTTATCATCACCGCGAGCCATAGTTAACAGAATGAGCTATTAAAATTCAGGACACTGCTGATTTGATTTTGTGATTGCCCGGAGATCGTTCAAGGGGAACTTGTGCCCTATGCCAAGCAGTGAACCAGCGTTTTTAGTGAAATGTTCTTAACATATTTCGTTATTCTTACGAGTAAGGCGGAATATCAAGAATATCTAAGCGCTACTTCCCAATAATGCGGCTTTCAACGTAGGTTTTTCGATTAACGAGTTTTTGGTGAATATTCCTGTTTCTCCTGCGCCGCCTTGTTCTCCAGAGTTGAATTCCTGAGACTCTTTCCTATTCCAGAGATTGAAGTAGCACCTCGAAGGACATCCGTTTGCCCCAGTGAATAATATAAAAAGTCGTAACCTTCCAGCTGAAGGCCATTCCAGCATCTGAGTTCCAGCCTCTGAGGGTAGTAATTTGGCAAACCCTATGGTACCATTAGAGCAGGTACTGACACTTCTAAGGGAACAGGATCAACCAATAGGAGAGCTCCTTTTTTTTCTCCGCTCGTGACGTCACCCAGGTGCATGGCTACGGCAGCGAGGCGCAAGGCTGCCATTGCCAGACGTACAACAAGGGCCGCCGTATAGCATAAAGATATTCTCGGCCGTGTGCTTGTGAGGAGTGTATTAAATCTCATTGCCACTTGCGACAATCCACGATTGGAAATTGGATGAAGGAAATTGAAAGAAATCAAGATCCTTCCTTTCTCTGGAATTTTTATTGTAATTTATAAAGCGACCCTTTCGGACTCATGTTGGCGCCATTGCGGTTCAATGCTCACTTAGAGCGCACAACTGATGCAGCTATTGCGTGACGCAACAGGGGGCCCTTCAAGCCTCGCTATTGGTTCGTGATGACGTAAATGCTCGTGACGTCACTCAGGTAAATTGCTGTAATAAAGACTGGTGTGGAAGTACCTGCTTTTAATTTACCGTGAACCCTCTCTCGGACATTAAGCCGACTCCAAGGATCATTCTGAGGCGTGTTGCAATCAGACGCCGGTGTTACCCTCTCGGTGTTACCCTGTTAGAGGTGAATGCAACGCGATGTCAGCGCCGCCGAACAGTGTTGCGAGAACTTCAGAAAGCTCAGTTTTATTTCGGCTCTATTGTAGGATGAAAAGTTTATTAATATCCTCAAAACTGCTTTAAACGCTAGAACTTAGCCGATATTTGCAGTCAGAGAATCTTTACTTTATTTTCGAGTATCAATCGATCACAACGTGTACAAACGAAGGCAATGTTTGTCAACAAAGGCAGTGTTCGCCAGCTCACAACCCTATAATTTTTGAGGTTGCCGTCGGTGTTACCCAACCTGTCTCATTGTAGGGCGGAGTAGCACTGCCGCACCGAAGGCCTGATTTCAACACGCCTCTGATTGTGACTTTCCTTAGGGAATGTTGCTTGCGACAGCAGTTCCTACTGATATAGTTAGTTCGTGAGGACAGGGAACTTTTTCACTTCTCTGCTCCTTGTTTTCTTGCTATATAGTGCTCGCACTGGCCAAACTAGAAACTTATAGGACTTTTGTGGGTTCTCTTCCACCTTGTGATATTCTGGCAGAAATGCCTATAGATAAATATAATATGGGACGTCCGGCGTGACATAGGCCTAACCATTTGGAGCGTTGATATCACTAACTTACTATGTTACTATCACTGAGTTACAGCGTTGCTATCAAGAGTGAAAACAACCATCACCAGGGTTGTGTCGCTTCCCAAGGGAACTGCTGTACTTTCTTGAAGATAGTATCTAAGGAATTGTCTTATCAAATGAACAACAAGTGATAAAATAACAGTCTCATTGCTTCATTTATGCACCTTGTTACACTCTTCATACATATAGCTGCCAAGGAAAATTAAAATAGGAGAAGTGGTAAGATGAGACGAAATTTGTGTGCCTTGAACTAACACTAAGAGGAATCAGAACTAAAAGTATGAGAAGCAGATGGAGTCTGTTCTATGTGAAATGCATCTTACTTTAGGTTTCCGAACAGGTGGGCAACATTTTTTTTGAAAGTGAGAAATCGTAAGATGAGATAACAAGTTTGTAAATCTAAAGAAAAACTCAATATAAATAGTGGGTCTCAATTTGGAAACAGGAGTCAGAGGAGTGCGTATAATGTTGTGCCCATGTGTCCTGTCAGCCGCCCTCGGCTCCTTTAATATTTTGAAGCGGAAATGACCTAGCCAGGGTAAAGTGTATCCTCCATGAGCATCGTCGAGCCTCTTGCACTGATGAGTGCATAAAAATACGAGGTTTCGTATAACTTTGTTATGATAGTGAAATGTTCTAACAATCGCCGCAGTAAATTCCGCAATGGCTTACTGAATAAAGGGAAGATTGGTGATATTTTAAGTCATGGTATGTATTGCAGTGACAAATTGAGTGCCAGGGCAAGCTGGAAGGAAACGAACGTAAGCTAGCAAAATCCTGGGATGAAAAACGGGAAAAAGAAGTAAGTCATCCAGAAGATTTAAGCCGACAGTAATTATTTCTTCGCTTTTGTGAAAACAAAGACACAGCCGTAATTGAACAAAACTGGATCGATGACTGATGACAATGAAGAGATGAGAGAAATATTCAGTCGTCAGTACTAGAAAGTTTTTAGTAAAAAGACTCGTAACCTCCAAATTCTACTTTTCGAAGCAACTGGTAACTAATTTACACGCTTTGAATTATTCGTAAAACTAAGCAATGAATTGGTAATCGATGAACTTGGCGGAAACAGTACTTCAAGGCCAGATGATGTTGCTTCGAAATTTTCAAAATGTACAAGCTAAGCCTTTCTTGTCCACTTTACCTTGTACGTAAGTCATAAGATTGAGGGCTAATACCGAGCAACTGCTCGCACGAAAATATGGTTTTCGACAAAAACGTTCCGCTACTTCAAAAGTGGGGAACGTCATGATTCCATAATAGTCATTGTGTCAAGAGAAGAATGTAGATTTGATATACAGTACTTTGATTTTGATACGGTTATCTACGGAACCACAATGTTAAAACTTTCTCGTATGGGTATCCGAGGAAAATGTCTTCGACGACTTGAAACAGTTCTGTCAAGTAGAACTCAAATTGTGATCGTCAACAACCCAGTATCTCGAAGACAGCCGGTACTTAGTGGAGTATACCACAAGACACCGTGCTTGGGCCTGTACTTTTTCTTATGATCAATGACAGGGGGTACGGATGCAGCTACGCAGTCCCTTCGTCATATGTTGACGATACACGTATACTAGCTGCTGTGAAAAACCTGCTGTCTGTCTAGCGAGATGCCCTCAGGGGTATATTCTGGCGGGCCTTATCCCTGCCACAATATATTTGGGCACCACGAACCCAAGGTTCACGAGTGCTTTATCCGCAGGAGATGTTGCATCTGGCCGCTGACGAAGTTATTTTTGTGAAGTTAAATGGGTTCTCTACTTTCCTCTTTCTGTCCCGTACGTGAGGTGGGCTGTCGATCGAGATAGCCGACCTGGTACGCAGGACAACATCTCTAGTCTCTCTCGTGTGGCAGGACACAAAAGGGGCCGACCACTTGTCTCTTACTATACTTTGCGCTTTGTTTCCCTCTTGTAGTAGCGCATTGGCCACCGCCCATACCCAATATGCGAAATTTGAATGGTGCACAAGTAGTGTCTTTGTTGAAACGCCTGAGTTGCGGCTACGGAGGTTAAACAGAGTATATAATAATCATAATTCAAAATAACGAAAATTCGAGCGTTTTACAATAATTTATGCTTGGAAATTCTTGAACGTATCACTGTGAACGTGAGTGAACGGATTGTCGCCAGACACTCAAAAAGAACTGGAATGATTGGTGATATACGCATTCCAAGCAGAGATGGGGCAAAGCCGTGGCCACAAAATATTCTCATCGCTTTACTGTGTTGTGAGCAAGACTGTTTAACTTAATATCTTGGCATGTTTGAAACGCCGCTGATCTGAAAGGTTAAAAATTGTTATTCGTCCAGTTGGAGGGCTCCTTAGCAATTACTGGGACGAAGAAATATGTATCGTTGTGAACTTGGAATAATTCGAAAGTGCGCGGTTTTTCAAGCATTGAGCCAGTATATAACGGAAATATTTCTACAAATGCTCCTATTCTTTATAGTTACTCTCATCTGACTCAGTCAACCCAAATTCTCTAGTTTCATAAAAATTACATTTTTGCCTAAGTTTTTAGCAATGTTTTTTCATTGCATAGCAGCTTTCCTGATGTGTAAATTTTCATGATCTCAATTTCCTGAGATCCGCTTCTGGAATGATATAACTATATTGGTCATTTCCTAAGTATGATTGAACTACTTCAAGGTCGCTATCTAACAATTTCTGGCCTGTCAGTAGCTATGTAAGCTAGGACTAGGAACTTCGGGATCACTACCTATCTAGGATTTTTAGGAGTGTGACTATGCAACCGTGGCGCTGAAGAGATGTAGGTCAGCAGCTGTCGAGGATGTGGTTATTTATGCACAGAGGGACCACAGCGACATGCCGGGGTTCTCGATCCGGCACGATCCCTAGAATTTATTAAGAACAAACTGCACTGAATAAACGCAGACACATTTCGGTGTTTACTGTACAGGTGAACCTCATAAAATGTATGCAAACCGAAATTGTGCACCTTATATGAGAACGTACCTAATGTTAGAAGTTTAATCACCCTTCGTTTATTTTACTCTAGATGTGATATTAAAGGAATACTGACAATGGTACTCCATACAGTTGCGAACAAAATTAAGTGACAATACTCGATAGCCAAAAAACTTTACATATATCGCCTAATTTAAAAAAGTTATATGCTAGTTATTCCTAAATTCTTTCCACAAAATGAAACTATAGGTTCCTTACCATAAAATAACCACAGTTTACTCTATCGATGCATATCCGAAAATGTCTACTTTTAAAGGTACGTTGACTTAAAGTTCAATAGTGCGATTAATCGGCGGACTACTGCACTTTACTTCAGGTCTTGCAACTCGGAATGCACAGGTTTCACGCAGTCTCCGATGTATGAGTGCGAACTTTTCAGGCAATGGTACATGTCTATTGGGAAATCTGTCTCTGTACAATCTGGCAGCTCTCCTCGAATTACAGTTAACCATGCCGTAAAACAGGTGCATATCTGCTAATACACTAATTGGTAGTTGGTTCATGGTCGTCTGAAGTCAGGTACGGTGCAGATTAGAGTGATCAATGTCAACAAATGACCGGTGTGCATCTTTATCTTCGCTGTAAAGTGCAGTAGTGCGCCGATTAAGTGAATCCCACTTTACTGAACTTTAAGTCAACGTACCTTTAAAAGCAGAAATTTCCGGGTATGCATCGATAGAGTAAAATGTTATTTTATTGTAAGGAACCTAATAGGAACACCAAAGTCCCAGTATTTTGTGAATGATTCTCTATTTCTGACGACTTCAATACATCTTTGAGGGCAAGATTTACTTAATTTTTTAAGTAGATCATCACCAATTTTGGATCATTTTTTTCTTCTTGAAGTTTTCTCCACATATCTTCTGCGTTGCCTGGGTTTCGAGTCATTAATTTTCGCCCTACAATTTTCGACAGATTCTCAATGGGGTTCAGGTCGGGACTTGTAGCTGGCCAATCCGTTGCAGCTCCATTTCTTTATCTTGAAGGTATAGATTAAGGCCGACTTCACTAGTCATCCGCATCAACGGGTTCGCTCATCCACTGGTCCGAATGTTTGACTGTGCCCTAGGAATGGCAGAAAAGTGCACTGTTTTCTGAATTTATTTTCAGTCGAAATTCGTTAAAACATCCATAACTTGCTGAGTGTCAGTTACCGAGGAACCTGATACGACGGGTACCACTTTAATAACTTGTGGCGTACCCAAAGTTGTGTAGACACTGACGTCATAGGATTTTCGGACGAGTGCATGAGTGAACGCGTAAAGATGAATGACGTGTGAACTTGGCCTAAGACACGTTTAGCTTGTGGCAGGGTGCGTTATTCTGAATAAATATGGGGCCAGTAATTCAACGAGTGTTCAGAATTGACTGCACATGAACTACCTTTGACACCTTACCTTTGATGATACTTCGGACGAGGTCCAGGCGATGTTACACACGCCGCCCATCTGGTGCAGAGGTGATGCTGCAGTCCGTGACCAGCGGGGTGGCTAACAGTGAGTTATCCCCACAGTTCACGTAGCCGCTTACAGCAGGTCTATCTGGCACTTTCAGTAAGCATGCGTCCAGTAAGTGTTTAAATTTCGCAGTCTCTGTACCGGTGACTGCAGATATTTATCCATCGCAGCGCTTACACGCGTACGCGTACACGTATTCAGGCGACCGAAAGGCGTAGTGCCATGGGCGGAAAAAATCCTGAATCCCGCCACAATTCCACTTGCAAATTTAGCTGTTCTTTTTTTTTTATTATTACACCTTGGACTCTATTGTTTATCCTTGGGCCGTCATACGTAGTTGTTCGCATCATTTCTGAACAGCTTAAATTTACTCATGTCCCTTAAAATTCCTTAGACGACCATTCTTGACGACTATTAATTTACGTGTTGGTTGGTCAACTTCTCTCCTGTAGTTGTTTTTTCTGATCAGTGTTTTTTTTTTCGAGCAAAAAGACCAATCTCTGTGAACCGCCTTTGAACAATAAATCTGGAAACATTTCATTTGTTTCTTTTATTTACCGAGAAATAGAAGCAGCGGATGCGAAACAGTCCTTTATATAGTTCGCTGGATTATGCTGTTTTGCCTAGCAGAAGTGTTTCTGGGCTTACCCCGTTTATTAGGATTGGAAACACATCCTAAGTCTCTGTATTGTTCCAAAAACACTCGCTTAACGGTCAACTTTTCAGCAATTGCTCTGTTGCTTAGATTTTGCTTGAATAATTCACCAGCGTTTATTTTGAGAGACTTTTCAAATGTTGCGCGTTTAGTCACATTGTACTAAGAGCAATGTTTACATAAGACGTCATTAATATGTTTTTTACGTGGAAAACAAAAAAAAAAAGATTATTTACCCTCTCAAAATGTACAGTTTATTAGAGGGGTCCCGTATTTTTATACTAAATTTATCCGTTGAAATAGCTAAAGTAAACATTTCTTATTACGAGTATCCTCTGAGAAGCATTAAATTTTTGGTCATATTATTGAGTATAATAGTTTCTCTTTAATATCAAATTTTTGAAATTAGGCGATTTTTAGACTGTTGGTTATAGAGTACCTATTTAATTTTTGTCCGTTAATTTTGCTCGTAGCTGTATCATAATTTATAAAACTTCAAAATACGCACTACAGTGTCAAAGAAAACTTAAGTGACTTAACAATATCCTACCTACCTTATACGAGTTTCACGTACTTGCCTATTTTATAATTTTGCTTCAGGCTCCATCCGTCCGTACGTCCGTCCATCCTTGTGTCTGTACGTTACGCTTTTCATTATAAGCTAGGGGAAAAGTCAACTTGCCAGAAGTTTTACTTTTCAATATTTATCTTCTTTTCGATCACTCTTGAAAAAAGTTTTCTGTCAGTTTCGATGCAAAGGTATGAAGTTCATTTTACACGTATCATACATACGTATTTCCAAATCCTACAATACTAGCTGCACCCATGAAATCGTCACGGTCTGTCAAGGCGTTTCAGATGGATCGGTGAAACTTTCACAGTGTACCCGGGCAATTCCCCATCAACTGTACAACTTACGCCGAAATTTGTTGTATGATATTTTATACGATCAGCCTTTTTGCTGATCATAATTACTGAAGCTGTCCCTGTCTAAGTGGTCCCGTGGAATGTTTTTACAAGTTGCTCTGTCTAACTGGACCCGTGGAATTCCTGTGGCAGCAAACCACGATGCAGGTTGTAAAAGATTTATACTTTAAAATTTCAGGTGCATAAATATAATTAAACAGATCAGGCCTGTGGACGACAAATTACTCACACCCGTCGTATCAAAGCTACGTCAGCTTCCCAAAGTCAATAAATCCCGAATTTTCTCCCATCTATGACTGATGCAGAGCGTGACACAAAAGGTAGGTAGGTAGGTAGGTACGTACTAGCGTATTAGTACATAGATTCACTTTGCGGTTGTTGCATGACGATCCAAATATGAGAAAATTCGTTGGCTATCGACAGCGCAAAGTGAGCTGCTCTGGACAGCTTCATTCTAAAAAATTTCAAAGTGAAAGTATGATGTTTACAGAAATCAAGTAAACTGGCCGAAAAGAGGGGTTTGGCAACAAAAATCTATTATTGAAAAATGGGCCTAGTCTGGTGTATATTGTGGTGAAGCTAACGCATAAAATAGAGCAGAAGCTTGATGGGTTGGTTCTCTATAGAGCAGCCACGAGTCACGTAATGGAATTTTTATCTTCAGGCAAAGAGAATCACAGCTTGGTGAAGGCTTATACATGTAGAAGAAGTGCACTGAGAGAAGTGCCTTCGAAGAGTGAAACTATTACATTTTATTTTTATGTCGGCTATATGTCTATATCACGATATACAAAGGCGGAAACGTTGCTCTTAAATTATCTGCGAGGTCCAACTGTGATATCTTAGTGTCTACTGTAGGTAGGCTGCATAGGGTGACTTGATTGGCGGGCTACGACTTGGCATACAAGGGCTACGTAATTTATATATAGTCAGAAAGTTTGGGCCTCCGTTTCCGAGCGGAACAATGTCACAGAAGAAAGAACTAGGGACATATAGTATGTCGATAGAAACGGGCGACCCATGCACGACGGTGCTCCCACACAGGATCAACGCGCATGGGAACAGCAAGTCAGGAAAAAGTGGAAGAACAGAATAAAACATGAGCAAGTAGGAAGGAGTATACAAATGGAGGAAAGCAAAGTGGGCAGGTAAGACACTTACTGAACGCATAGCTAATAGAACCTAACCTTACCTAACCTAACTTTACCTAACCTAACGTAACCTAACTTAATTAGCGACACAGCGAGCAGCGCGGCGCGCCAACTTGAACACTGCTCACACGCACACGATCTGCGTACACAAACACTCACACAAAGTGGTCGTAAACGACGATGGCGTTACCGGCGTCGCTATCAACTAAAGTTCCTTCCCGTAAACATGACGCGGACGTTCCTAACTTTCATCCACAAATTTCAAATTTCACTCAGACTTCAATTTCAAGTTATTCTACAACTCCCTGAAGATGAATGTGTGGACATTCGAAACGTCGGCGCATTTCAAATTGTAAATATCCACTGTATGATAAAACACAATTGTTGGTCGCTTGCTCCCTCCCTTGCTCCAATGTTGGTTCGTCTCTCCGTCACGCAGTTAAGAGTTTAATAGGAAAAAATTCATGTACTGAAAAACAAGTTGAGATACCATACAATTTCTGCGCTTGCGGGGTACCGGTGACAAATCTAGCTCTGGATCTCCAGCCTCTGGATCTCCGGCCTCTGGATCCCCAGCCTCTGGGTCCTCGCTTTCATTGCTGAATGATATCGTAGTAGTTGAATCTTCACGCTGAGCAGACGCCTTTTTATAATGAATTTACATCGCAGCCAAATTTCGACGCTGGAGGTTCAACAATCAGTTGGTACCCACAATACGGTGAGCCTTGGGCATTTCCAGTGAATTCTTTTGACTGAACTATATTTTTCTTAGTGCAGCTTAACGGTTAATCTATTCCAAGCTGATATTCACTCCTTATCTTGCAGGGGGATATTTTGCTATCGCAAAACTCATGGTTGTACAGCTTGCGTTTCGCTAATGGAAGATCAAGCCTGGAGGGAAGCGACCTGTAATACAGCAAAACCTATGCTGGGAACCGGAACTATAAAAAGCTCAATCACAAAATTTTTGCCGTCATTTTTGGCGGCTGGGCCCACTAGTCAGTACTATATAATACTTCCCGTCGTGTTTTTATTTATTTATTTATAACTATATTTATATCTTTCCTGTCACGCTCTATGGGAATAAGATAGGAGAAAATTCAGATTTCAAAATGTAAAACAAAAGTGGGGTACCTTGCAATCTTTTTCTTCAGTATTAGATAGGGGAAAAATAGAACTAATAAGACAGGAGAAAATTCAGATTTCAAAAGGCGAAAAAAAAAGTTGGGTGCCTTGGAATCTTTTTCTTCAGTATTAGATAGCAGAGAAGGGTGTCCCGAATCACCCCGGATGTATGGTCAAATTTGGCATGTATGGTTATGTAAATATGCTTAAAACAATTAAAATTATATTTAACACGTTAACGTTCAAGGAGACTATTTGAGTCTTGGCACAGGATTGATTTTCGTCCATCGCAAGCCTAATCGGTTTACTGACAGCAATTGAATCTTGACCCAAAATGGCGAAAAGAAGCTCTGCATTAACAATTCTAACGCACTAAAGTTAGGCTACATAGTAAACATGCTTTTATTACCTCCGCCAAGGAGGTTATGTTTTCGTCGTATTTGTCTGTCTGTCTATTTGTCTGTCAACAGGATAACTCAAAAAGTTATGAACCGATTTGGATGAAATTTACAGGGATTGTTAGGTATGTTTCCTCCTTGTCTACTAATTGAAAACCACTTCTATACAGGTAGGCAAACAAACAAACACTGCGTCATTTTTCTCGATGCCATAACTCAAAAAGTTATGGATGGATTTTGATGAAATTATCGTGAGTTGTTACGTATGTAACAAAGAGTAGATGACCAAATTTTGGTAATGGTCCGTTTGTTCGTTCGTTCGTTTGTCACTGTTTTTAATTTTATGCTTGTTAGCACAATAACTCAAAAACAAAAAAAATGAATGGATCTTTATGAAATTTATAGGAGTTGTTAGTAATGGTAAAAGACATAAATGATCAAATTTTGGTGCAGCTCGGTTGGTTCGTTTGTATGTTTGACTCATATTTGTCATAACGTTTGTTAACAGTATAACTCAAAAAGTTATGAATGGATCTTCAAAAAAATTGAACAAGCTGTTATTAATAAAAAAAAGGCACAAATGATTAGATTTTGGAGTTTATGCAAAGAAAATTATGATTTCAGAGCCAATTTGAATTTTTGCTACCGTTGCCTCACTTGGCGGAGGTTTGCGCTCTCAGAGTGCTCTAGTTTGTAGTGTGATTCTCCTTTTTATTCTACGAATCGTTTCATTTTTATCGATGTCTTAAATATTGATGTTCACTCTCATGCTCAATACACCTTGAAAATTCTGTGCTCAAGGTAAATTGACTGGCCTCTGCCGACCGACTCAATGTTGAGGACAGTCTTGGTCAACTATAAGTAAACTGTATAAATAAAGTGTATTCGTTTTCATTTTTGTTTATCACATTTTCATTATTTCAGTCACTCGGTAACATCTTGGTAAATGACCAAAATGTGCAATTTTCACGTGAATTATGGTATTTTAAGTTCCAGTATGTGATTATTATTATTATTAACTTTGTTTCATTTTTTCCGTAAATGACTGGATTTAGAATTTGTTACTGATTATTTTTAATTTGTTTTTTCTATTATTTCATGTGTAGTAAATAACTAAGCTCGGTGATTTTGAGCATCATTACATTAAGGTTATTGTATTTTTCATTTTATTCCACCTTTTCTCTTTATTATCCTTCCATTTCTTGGGAATTCCTGCTGCTGAAGCTGAAACTTTTCATAATAATGATAATAATAGCATAGTAGGTTCGTCATGGTTGGGTGTAATTTATATATTACCACACCATTTGTGTTACATCACGGTAAAATGCCCTCACCGTAAAATGACCTAACGGCGAAAAGACCGACGGCAAATTGACCCACGGCAAAAAGACCTAGAACCTGAAGGAAATGTTTCAGTTTTTTAAGTTTGGAGAGCCCTATACGGTAGGGGTGCAGGATCCTCAGGGTCACCTCATAGCCATAGCGATGCCTCTTGGACGTTTTTCCTTCGTGCCCACTTTGTGCCTTTTCCCAATTTCATTCCTACTTATTATTTTATGTTCTGCTCTTCCTCATATTTCTTCATTTGCTGTTCTCGTGCGTGCGCGTTGATCCTGTGTGGGAACACCCTCGCGTAATGGTTCATTTTCAGGGTTGGCAAAAACCATGTTTTTTTTATCAAAAACCAAGGTTTTTTTTTTAGCTAAAACCAAGAAAACTAATATTTTTGTTTGTTTGCTTATATATATGTATATATATTCTAGTTCTAGGTATTTTATCTAACACTAGTGGCCCGTGCCGTCATTATAAATGACAGCAAAAAATTAACACTTCACCAAAACCCCCGCCGTCTTTTGGGCTTCCTCATTTTCCCCTATCTAATACTGAAGAAAAAAATTGCGAGGTACCCAACTTTTTTTTTTCGCCTTTTGAAATCTGAATTTTCTCCTATTTTATTCCCATAGAGCGTGACAGGAAAGATATAAATATAGTTATAAATAAATAAATACATAAATAAAAACACGACGTGAATTATTATATAGTACTGATTTAAAGGATTTTCTGCTGTATAAACATGTAGCTAGCTAATCATCAACAATCTTAGTCACTTCATTTCAACTTCCTATTGTAGATGAATGATTTAAAGAAAATGGGCTTTAAGAAAAAGCAGTTAGCAGAGTACCGGCGTTTGCCATGGCTACATTTAATATCCAATTTGCAGAGATACTATGATTTATAATTGCAGTATAAAATTCTCTGAAAAACTTAAGAGCACTTCAAACTACAAATACAGTACAACTTAACAAAAATAGCATGCTATTAGCTAATTGAAAACAGAGTAATGAAGTGAAGAAAGTAAAATAGGAATAAAATCCTTTGAAAAACTTAGAAATACGTCAAAATACAAAGACATCTCGGTAGAAATAGCTGACTACTAGTTAATTAAAAGCAGAGTATTGAACTGAAAAAAGAAATAGCTATACAGCTACACCATTAATTCTCATGAATTCACTAGCTATCTAACAGCAACTCTAACTACTACATACTTCTAATTTTTAGCAGCTGCTAACTTCCCAGAGTATAAGTAGATATGCATCTCTGAAGTGAAATAACGCAAAATTCATTAAGTTATAGGTTTTTAATAAACATAAGTAATAGTTGACCCAAACTGTCCTAACTGTAAAACGGATTCCTTAATAGAAACACATTAACTCATCCTTTCAGTTGTGTAAATAAAATTTAATAACGTCTAGAAGTAAAACTGTTAATTTTTGCAATTTCATGTATAAAAACAAAAAATTGAATAAAGGCAAACAAAAAAAACCATTTTTTTTTTTTGTTCGTTTAATTCACGTTTTTTAGTTGGTTCAAACCATTACTGATCATTTCTACTAATATGCTGTCAGTCCCTTATTCCTTCCTCCGTTAGATCACCTATGCTGTGGAGTTAGAAGCTTAGGCCATTCAATGCTAAATTTACCCTCCCACACGAGCTCACTATCAGTGGCAGATAAGCACGAGCTGATCACGAGCTCTACGCTCTCGAATCTTATCGTCATGTACCGAAGATAATCTCGGTGCAGGTGGCCGTCAATGGCGTGTCCATTGTTATTTTTAACAGTCATCGCACCCATGCTCACTACTAGCTGTAGTACCTCAACCTTGGGTCTGCCAATTGTTACCTTTACCCAACACACCTGTGATTCCTAGTGTTACTATGTATGTCACCGTGTGTAATCTTATCTTGCCTAACTGAGTAGCTGTAACAGACCTGTGGAAATTCCACGGACCAGACTTTCCCCAAGGATGATTAACGGGAACAGGTAAGCGCACTGCCGACGGGCGGCGCAAGCGCGCGGTGGACGTACGAAGCGATGACGTCATAAAAACCTGGTACGTTTATCGGAAGTTATTTTGCATTGTTTCTTGATCATTTCATTTTGGGTCTCCAGAGTGTCCTACATGTCCTACAATTATCATAGTTCCACAAAAATATGTATCAAAGAATCTACAATTTTTTTTTTCAGCTCTCTGAAGGATAAAATTTTGAAAGAACGTTGGTTGAAAGGCTTGCAAAAGACCAGCTGAATTCAACCGGCAAACGTCTGCATGTATCAGAAGCACTTTTAGAGCCAAGTTAACGTCTTTAAAATGCAATATATCAAGTGAGTTTTAACGAGAGTATTATGGCATCCTAAAAATGGATTTATATGAGTAAAAACCGCAATGTTTTCGATTCATTTTCGTCTTCTACCTTTGATCTGCTATCCTCTATACTTTCAAGCCGCTGCAACAAAAATTGACTCAGATACGTGCTATTGAACGCCGAGATAGAAGAACTTTTTAACAAGATTGTTAAGAGAAACATTAAAGGACAAAAAAAAATTACTTTCCTTCCGACAAAGTAAAGTTAAAGCTAAAGCCTACATAGAATACCCAGAAGCCATACAATTGCTCGGTAAAATTAGAAAAAAACATCAGCTGCTATACGCTGCGCGCGTTACAGCAGTATAGCAGTATATATAGGGTCGCGTCCGACTCGCATTAACTAACTTGAAAAAAAAAAACTACTTAAACGTATTCCACACACCTTAACTGTCTCATGTAATGATGTTGAAGTTGGCGAATGTTTAAATCCATAATTTTGCCAATGATGCTGTAGTTTTTATTATTAGGAGAGGCGGATATGTTAACGACGCGTAGGCGACGGCACAGCTCAGGGCAACATTTTACCAAAACTCTCCGACCGGCTGCGTGCCTCTTACGGAAAAACAACCTAACTAGTAAAAAAATTTTATTCTTCAGAGAGCTAAAATAGTTTGTAGATGCTTTGAAATATTTTTTGTGCAACTATAATGATTGTAGGACATGCAGGACGCTCTGGAGGCCCAAATGAAATGATGGAGAAACAATGCATAGCTGCGAATTACCGTACTTGAGGTTTATGACGTCACACGCCTCATTACCCATGATGCTCTACAGCTTGGCGCCGCCCCCTGGGCTAACCTGTTCCCGTTAATCATCCTTGAGATTTTCCGTACTTCATTAACAACCAGCCCCGAAGCCTTGCAACGCAGTAAAATTATACATTCAACGTTGAACAGCGCACCTAAATTTATCGTCTCTCTTCAGAATAATAACTCAGAACAGACTGCTGTTGATTCCGAGACCGTAACGGTAATAGCCTATTTCCCCTGTATCTAATACTGAAAGCGTAATGGCAGACATATGGTGGATGCACTTAGGCAAGTTGCAGGTGTATCTCATATTTGCTCAAAAGTATATATTGATTCTCGTAAAGTCAGGACAAGAAAATGCGCGCTTAGTCTCCGGATGAAGATAGAAAAATTTGATTGCACTTTACTCAAGTTGATCCGCAATGGTCCTGGCTACAAACTATCTAACGTCTACAGCCGATGGCAGCGCATACTACATATTACCAAATAGGGGTCATGCAGTACAGTGTAGTGTGTAATGAAGTGCCCGATCTTTCTATCGAATGTAACTCTGGCGATAAGCTGTGCCTAGTGTACCATGTCTCAATGTGTACCTAATAAAGTATATTTATTATTTATCCTGTTTTTTGGCAGTGCTCACTCACTGTTCCCTCACTCAGAGCATTGTGTTAGGGATCCGTTTTTTTTCTATGCACTACTTGACTCTTCGTTTCTCCTCTTTTCTTATGACTCCGCGTTACGGGTAAGAAGGATTACACTGCTGCGTTAAGTAATTTTTTTCTTTGACTTTGGTAATCCATTGAAAACTAAATACACCATTTGCCATCAGGTCCGATGTCTGAAGTGGTCAACCTGGTGGGATCTCAGTTTATTGCACCGGCCGTCCCCTTCACATGCCTCGATGCTGACATTTCGAGTAACAGGTAAGCCTACATTTCGAGTAACAGGTAAGGCTATATTTCGAGTAACAGTGAATCTTACATTTCGAGTAACGGGTAAGCCTACATTTGAAGTAACAGGTAAGGCTACATTTCCAGTAACAGTGAATCCTACATTTCGAGTAATAGGTAAGGCTACATTCGAGTAACAGGTGTCACGCCACGCCAAGTGCCCACTCACCATACGGCGACGGCTGCACCCTTGGTCTTTCCAGGGTCTACCATAGTCTGGCGTCTAAGGAGGGACCCCCACCCTAGCCGAGGCAGCTAGCCGCTACGGTTGACAGCTGCAGGCCGCTTAGCAAGCCGGACGGCCCGTGCGTATTACCGGGACCGTCCGCAGAGGCATCATATTGCCCCGGCCCCACAAAGGAGGCCGATCAGCACAAGCCGGACGGCTCGCGAAAGCTATACGCGACCGTCCGCCCACAGAGAACCCTGACAACAGGTAAGCCCACATTTCGAGTAGCAGGTAAGCCTACATTTCGAGTAGCAGGTAAGCCTACATTTCGAGTAACAGGTAAGCCTACAGTTTGTGCGGACGCTTACGTCATACTCTCGAGCAGTTGGTTTGCTTTGGGCCTTTAGATTGATGATCCTAATGGTTCTCGTTGCTGGCACCAACATCATAAATTCGAGCAATATGAAGGCTTTGGGTATGTAGACTGGTGACCCTCACGTGTCTCTATACTGACACCGCTGAGCAGTAAGAAAAGCTTCAGTGTGTATACTGATGGCCCGGGCTTCGATGCTGATACCCCGGCCCGAATTGCGAGCTCTATAGGCGAGCGTCCACTGTCCCGTATAATAACCTATGATGCATATGCCTTGAAGGTATTTAGTATTTTCTAGTGTGAATGAATTTTTCCATGTGTAGTATTTAGTGAATTTTTCCATCATAGACTTTTCAAACCCAATCGAGCTCACAACATTTGAATCACAGAACAAGACCTAGCCTCAACATTATGACCTCAGCTGTACCGCTTCACATTGTTCACAATTCGCTTCTTATGCACTGACTGTACAGGAACCGGCCACGGTCCGGCCCCTCCAGGTGGCTTTGTTCAGTCACGTTTTAGACTCCTCTCTGATAGGACCTACGCCCTTGCTCCTCCCCCCTCCATAATTGAAAATAATAATAAAATTACTCCTTTCTTATTCATAGCTGATAGGTTAATTTTATTGTCTCTGATGATGGGAAATACGGTATTCCCGAAACGTTAGCTCTTATTCAGAATAGTCGACATATTTATTAGGAATTTTTGTGTATTCACTACATATTTCAGTATGTTTACTAATTTTTCTTCAGCGGCTTTAATCTACTTTTGAGTATAATCGCTGTACTTTTCTCCTTATCCAGGGTCTTTTCTAGTGTATGCAGTGAATTTTTCCAGAGCTGAGCTCGTGCTGTTGCTATTTGCGCCATCGCCCCCATCCCCTCCAGTATTATGGAGCGTTTAGCCTGTGCATCAACGCTGCGTAATTCAGGCTTTCAAACTGCACCAGGAACTTTTTCGACGATTCTTTCATAATGTGACACAAATAAAATACACTAGAATTTGGTGAGCTAAGCAAACTGCTTAGCTACATATGTAAATGTCTAACTGCGCCAACCAAACAACTTCTTGTTGTAACACCTGATTCTAATGACAATACTCTCATTTATAAACTCGTCAGTACCTCTGAAAGTAGCATCTCCCTATTCTTGCTACGCCGTGTATTTTTTGCACTTTTTTCCCATTTTATTTCACGCAAAACGCTTCGCAGCGAGGTAATGCAGCCTGGTTATAATTAATCGTCCATTAAAAAGCTAGGAATTTGAATATGGTTCGCGCCAAAACGCCATTTTTTAAGGTTCGCGCCAAAACGCCATTTTTTAAGGTTCACCCTAAAACGCCATTTTTAGTGTTCGCGCCGCACGCCGTAGCGCCATTTTGCCGATGCACAACTGGAGCGACACCGCAAATCTTCACGTCACCGCCCAGCTCCGATTTTTTCTAGATTCAGTTTTTGTTTTCGTTTAGTCTGTTAATTTTTCTCTGTATCCCGTGAATGTGTGTACTCAAATACGTTTTCAGTGTGCTGAGCATTTACTTTCTGTTATTCAGTTGCTTCTTCAGTGCAGCCAGTGAATTTGTCTGCGTAAATGTCACATCGTGTTTACTCTCCACTCTACTGTTGCAGTTCGCAGTGCTACTACACCGTCTTCACCACCGACCACAACCAGTCCTACGCGTGTACCAACTACAATTTCTCCCATGAGGTCCACGGCTTCACGCTTACAGAGGAGGTAAGGCATTCAAAGACGAGACCCCTTCCTACACAAAGTTTTGGCCGCTCCGACAGCTGTTACACGATTTTAGCTTTTAGGGCGGTCCCAAGGATGCTGATACGTAACAGGTTAGCGCAGGGTGGTCCAACTACGGGCCCGCGGGCCACAAGTCGCCCGCGAGATGATTTTCAGTGGTACGTGACAGCTTGTTAACCCCGCCGAAGAGCTAGTGTTTTTGTTGGAGTCTGTCTGTAACCAAAATAACTCACACAGGAAACTAACGATTATGGCGGTGCAAGTAACAAATTCATTCTTAAGCTTAAAGCATAGGTACAACGTGAAATTATTTTTAATCAATTTTAGGTAATTGTGTGCCCTAAAGATCAAGGATTGTGGCGCACTGTTTGCTGATAAACGCAGTCCTTGGATCACCATGAGCACTGTGCTCCTTGCTTCAGATAACTTAAGCCAAGAGAAAAAATCAATCTGATCTCAATTACCGCAATTTAGAACTACAGTACGTACATATACCTTCAACAGTGAGGGCTAATTATTTCCATTAAGACCTTCTTATTGCGCACGTTCGCGGCTGCAGTTCTAATATATGGAAGGTACAGGGTACTTGGCTACATCACTTCCCTTTAGATTATTAGAAGTAATGAGTGCTGCTAATTCTACATATTATCACTACTATACCACAACCCGCGCCTTGTAATTTTCTGAATACTTTTCATTGTTCTGTTTTTGCCATGAGCTCACTATATGGTATTACTGTGAAGAAATACAAACTCACTGTTGCAATTACTTCTTTATTGGCTGATGGAAACCGAATACAAACAGCTGTGTGAAATCAGAAAAAGATGTGAATGCTTTTAAGTTTGATTGAACAGGCATCTTCCGGTGGTTAGCGGATAAAAACACGGCGTGTAATGAAAAATCGCTAGCAGGGATTGAGCTGTTATGCATTAGAAAACACTCAACACTTCAACTGAAGATGGCTTATGATATTGAAAGAAAGACAATTGTGAGAGATCTTAATGTGACACTGTAAGATTATAGGTACTATGTACATTGGAAACCAAGGAGCCAACGCTTTAATCGAATCACTAGCACAATTAATTTGGGAGCTTCAGTTTTTACCGTAAATATATAAATATATATAATTACTATTTAGCAACACTGTTTATTCAGGCTAAGCAGTCACTGTCAAAATTATATACCAAGAGAGTATTTTTCATACTTACAATGGCATCTTTCTTTACTTACAGCATTTCGAAATTGAAATTAGTAATAGATTCATAAACTGTAAATAACTAGTATTGTTCATGACTCTACTAGGACCAACTACCCATTGCCAATAGAAAACACATGGATTAGACCGAAAAGAAGTACAATCTTTGCTGACACTGCAGTGACGTTTTTCATCCTTTGCTCTACTTATTGACCAAAAATTCCTAGTAAATTAATTACAGTTTATATATACATTTTGTAAAGTTATTTTCAGAAGTCGGATTTGAGTACTAAATTTCAATTCGTGGAGCTAGTGGGATTCCGACTCCCCTCAAATCATCCGACTCTGCAACCATGTTGGTAGACGCACAAGAATCTGTTTGAACACTTTGCAGTACGTAAGGAAAACAGAAGAGTATGAAGTAAAGGTAAAATCAACTTTACCGCACCTCCAACTGGGAAACCCACACGCACAGGTTCGTGCAGGCGATCACAGATCGTCTAGAGCTGTGACGCCAGCGACGGAAGGATCTGTGCCACTGATCTGCGTCCCCGACCCTTCCCATTACTGACGAAGGTCAGTACCCCCACTTCGGCACACAGGCTGGATTCCAACTTATCACGACAAGCACTGTAAAGAACTTGCTTGCTTGACAGGGAGGCTTCAACTCACAGCCTTGAGTGTGAATATGAGATCTGTTAGCCTGATGTTGTATCGCACTTCCGTCGTCATTTGTTAGTGAAAACCGGTTCATTCTGCAGCTGGCTGCATAGCTTCAGTTTTCTTGTCTCTCTTTTTTTACGCACCAATGAATGAACTACCTTTGCAACGTTTCCGCATATCTAAGTAAGAGGCAGCGCGTTGGCCTTTCTATAGAGGCATTCCTCATTCATCAACCAGTGGTTGCCAACCACAGGTGTTTTGGTATACTGGGAGTGGGCTTCCAGGAGAAGCAGATTTTCACGCTTGCATGGCGTACACAGCTGGAGCCTCCGGTAAGTATGGTGGGTGTACAGAGACCTGTCGTGATCTTCATTTGTCAATTTGGAACCATTCATCTGCTCCCTTTCTACAGCACCTGTCGTGTGTCTGTGACTTAATGGCAGTGCTGGCTGTATGGGTTTTATCAAGAGATCAGGAACTTGTTTCTAGTTGGAGGAAGAGATGTGACATCCACTTCTTTCTGGTTCGTGAAGAGCGACGACATTCACTTGATTTCGGCAACACACAGAGAACGGGCTGGTTGATAGAATTATTCCAACTTAGAGCCTGTACACACGCTAGTTAGAAGAACGAGCATCGTCATCTTTGCGTCCAAATGCGTTGATATGCCATTTAAATAGCACACACTTGCGAAGAATTTTATAACTTCACTTGACATGTAATGAGATGTCCAAAAGTTAACTAACGACACTGACGGAGCAACAAGGGGTGTGTCGCAATCAGTATTTCTGGGTTACCGGTGCTACACCGGTGATTAACCGCACTAAATTCATTCAAATACGCAACAAGTAAACTGCGTACACCACAATAAGTAAATCAGATCAGTTTTTTGAACTTATGCTGATAAAATTTCAATTAAAATGGAATTCCAATATCGTTGAGCTTACTTCGCTTGTCGCTAGATGGCGCGCTGTCACAACCAGTTTTCGGATTACTATGATCTTTTTTACGGGCGCGGTAGCCCGTTTTTGGCGTGATTGCGACACACCACTGAACTGATGGTTAACATTTTTACACCTAATTCACCATAACGTTCGGGCGATTAGCTGAGGAATCTCGTTCTTTTGACTAGCGTGTGCCATGGCCCTAAAAGAAACAATACACTTGCTTGTTATTCGAAAGAACTCGTTCTCTCCGTGCAGGGGAAAAAGTTCTACAATTTCCTGTATTTAGTTCTAGGTGCAGTAAAATTCCTAAAACAGAGGGTCCCGAAAGAGAGAAAGAGCCTGGAAGGGAGAAATTCCAGAAACGTTGACCGTTTGCAGCGCCATCTCTCGGGGAGTGTGGCGGCCGCCGGTGCGATATGAAGTGACTAGCCGAGTGATGCAGAAAAATTAAATTTTAGTTCATGCTACAGTGCAAACTTAACCCTTTCTCTCACAGCGTGGTCTATGTACACTTGCACACAGTGCTATTTCTACGAGACAAGATTATTGCATGAGAGGAAGAGCTAAGAGCTGCTATGCTGCTAGCGAAAGAAAACTTTCAGGGAATGTAGAGGTAACGGGTATGCTATTTATTGATACTGAGCTTCTCTTCTCGAACCGGAGTGACTATAATAATAATCTCGAAACGGAGACCTCTCCCCCCCCCCCCCGAAACTGAAACTTCTCCCTAAACGGAAACTCCTCCCGAAACTGACACTCTTACCGAAAAGGAAACTCTCTCTCTCGAAAAGGAAACGCTGTTTCTGTCTACGTTTTAGGAGTTTCACTCAATTTTCATCCAATATTGCAACGGATAATACTGAGCGCCGCCTTTTCTCGCGCTTCTCCTATGTTCAGCTCTCTCCACCCTACGTTTCCTTTTAGGTTTTACGGTAAATGCTGTTGCCGCCGCCCCTTCAGTTATTACCTACAATAAGGCTACAATTTTTTCAACAAATCTGCAGGGCTGCAAGTTTAACATGACCGCTGGGCTGCAATTTAATGTGACCGCAAGGTCATGACGAGAGGATCCCGCCTAGTTTCTCTCATTGAGGAAGGATTCCAACCACTTGACGCTCCTGAGTCACGGTCTTGGCTAGAAAAGTGTTGGGCCCAGCAAATCAAAGGCGGCCGACATTTTGAGAAAACTGGCATCCGTGGTTTATTAATTCCATCATTCCTTATCCACCTGCAACGGGCGGAAATATGAGTCGTCGTTGTTGACACATCTGTGACAAAACCATGTTGCTTGGGTGGACTTATCCAAGTTGATTCCAAATGTCTTTAGTTTAGGTTCGCCCATTGAATGTTCCGATTAGCAGCGCGGCCACAGAGGTCCCCATAATTAATCTTAGCTTGAGGCAGGTGTTCGGGGATATCTTCTCTTCGTACCTACTTTGCTTTTTTCCATTTTAATGCTTCTACTGATGATGCAATGTTCTGTTCTTCCTTGACTTGCTGCTCCCATGCAGGCTATGGGAGGACCCCGAATTATCGGTTCCTGGCTGTGATTGCCGTTGCAGTGAAAAAGGGAGGTAATATAGGCTAAGGTAATATCAACTTGACCGCACCTCCTACTGGGAAACCCACACGCACTGTTCGTGCTGCAGATAGAACCCAACTGACCCACCCCAGACGAGTGTACGGCTGCAGTTGATCAAAGATCATTAAGACGGAAGGCTCGTATGCAACGACCTGTACCCCCAATCCTGCCCGTTTTTGGTGAAGGTCGGTATCCTTGCTGAAGTTTCATATAGATATCAGTTGAAGGCTGGTACGAGCAGCACAGTAACGCCTCAGATTATTCCTAAAGCGTCGCTGTACCCTAACGCGTCGCTGTACCCTAAAGCGTTGCAGTACTAGTCACATTAGCCCTCCCGTTGCTGAATAAGCACATCAAGCACCACAAGATTTCACTTACCTGGTTTGGTATTCGATCTTATGACCTTCAGTTTCATCGATATGAGAATCTACAGCCTGCTTATACCTAGCAGTATGGCAATAGCTCATAGAGGATCGGGGTGTAAGTCCCGGTGTCTTTTTGGGAATGGGCCTTTTGGTTCGTCTACTGCCGCCTATCTAATCTAATCTAATCTAATCTAATATACCAGTTATGAGCCGGACGACTATCGGGGGTGTGTCCTGCGGGTTGTTTCCCTGTCTCAATACATTTGGGTTTCACTCACGTAGTGGTAAACCCGAGTAGCTTTTCCTCAGGAGCTGTTGCATCTGGCCGCAATTCCTCCTAACTAGGTTAGTTTGTTGAGTTAGGTCGGAGGGCTCTTTATGCTTCTCCTTTTCTCCCGCGAGGTGAGCAGCCGAATGGTGGTAAGCGACCCGTCCCAAGGGAGTCCTATCTGTTCTCGTGTTGGTGGACGGTAGGGACCCTCTGCACGGGTGTTTCTTTCTTTTGTCATCTCATATCTTTTTACGGATCTCAGAGATGCTGTGCGCCTATTTTCCCGCCAGTAGTAGCGCTCTTGGCCAGCTGAGACTTTCCGGCAGGAGTACCGAGTAGAAGCTTCGTATACCGATGCGGCCTAATAAGCTGAGTCTCGCTGCTCGGGTCACGTCGTATGACGTGGGTGCGATCGTAAAACCAGGAATATAATAATGTGAACCGGGTGACTCTGTGGTGTATCCTGTGGCGTCTGCCCCAGGGGTTTCTAGACAGCTAGAACCAATTTCTAGGGAACGATCCTTGCGGCTCCGGTACGTCGGTCAACATGTTTTAAGCAACTGAACTGCCGCGGTCGAATTTCTAACTATCAGCAACATTGCATCACGCGAAGCCTGTTGCCATGACACGATCGTCTAAATTTTGTTGCCATGATGATGCGAAGTGGGAGTTTGTGAAGAAAAGTTTTCACGATAGCATAATATGCGCAAGTTAAACCTCTTCAGTAATCTGTAATTTGTGCTATTGTTGTTCTTGTAATGATATTTTTTTGTGTTCCAACGGCACTTCTCTTTAATTCTGGTGTCATAATGGAGAATATTGTACTTTTGTTCATGGTTTTCACGATTGCACTAAATTAAACGGGCGTAAATCAAGCGGTAATCAGCTTCTGCTGTTCTTGTGGCGATTTTTTTGTGTGTGTATTGCATTCCTATCTCCCATGTGTGGATTGGTACCACCAAAAAGACTTGCTTTGTGCTTGGAAACCCTCACTTGTGTACCAAAGTGCAACACTTGCAGGAACAGAGCACGTCGCTCGTGGGTTATTGGAAGGGCCACTGGCCATGGGGTCATTTTACCATTTCTCGAGTAGCTGAAAATTATGGCAGTGACCATATATGATCACTTACCTGGTAAAAGGTTATTTCCAATCATCCGATGTTATAGAGAATAGCACTTCAAGGCGTACGGCATAGAACACTTTTAATTTCTGCTATTAGGTCATCATGATACCTTACGTGCTGCGCCCGGTTTGATAGCTTCAGTTGTATATTTTTCTATACGTCTTCCTTGCCCAAATCACTCTTTATTTTCCCCATTTTTTGGACGAAGCGTGTAGATCTTGCCCTTCTCCTCCGCAAGTGCTCTCACTGGTTACAGGTCAATTCGGACCCCTGGACAACTCAGACCCCCCGACTCAGACTCTCCCAACTCAGACCCCCCAACTCAGACCCCGCCGACTCAGACCCACCC
>LQNS02020120.1:14348955-14359821 GCA_001587735.2 Parhyale hawaiensis | reverse complement strand
TGAAAGGCTTGTTTTACCGTCATTTTCCCTATCTTATTCTACAGGTATGGTCGACAGCCGGCCATATTTTACGGCAGTACTCTGGTGGGCTTGTTTACGGTCATCATGGTGACCACCCCAGACCTTGCTGTTGTCCTTGCCTGTCGGTTCTGCATCGGACTAGCTACGATGATAATCATCAGTCCTGCGTTTACTATCGGTATGACTTGTTGCTTTTTCCTACTATCAATTGTATTTGTTCAGTTCTTCCTATTCTTTCTTGAAGTGCTATTTCTGTACGAAATTCAGCTAGTAGTCATCCGAAAAATATAATATAAGCTCCCCGGACAAAAAATTAGTCACCTGTTACTAATAAGGTGGAGGACCTCCACGAGCACCTATAATAGCAGAATATTGAACTCCATTGAAGTTTAGGTTATTTGGAAACACTCTGGAGGCACCAGTTCTTCATTCACAGCCCTCCGGGTATATCCGTGTTCCTGATCTGCTCTAGAACGATGGGAAGAAAGCAAGACGTCATGGAATAGCAAAAAGGAATTATTGCTTTTGGTCAATGTAAGGCATATCGAGTGAAGGAAGTAGCGGAGTTTGCTTGTGTTTCATGCCGTACTTTTTTGCGAGTCTTCAAACGGTGGAAACAATCGGTTATAAAAGGCAATGTTAGGTTTAATTATGACGCAAAAAATTGCTAAAGCCTTCAACAAAGACTGGGTGCAAGGGGCGATGCAAGCAGGAGGTGGGTCTGTCATGTTCTGAGGCTGTTTTAATTACTCAAAAGTGGGCCCTTTGGTTGAAATAACTATCAACCTGTATCAGGAAGCTACATTGATTTATTAAATGGCCAATTTGTACCATTTCCACAGTATCTGCATGAAGATCGAGCTGCTACTTTGCCAATCTTCCAGGATATTAACTGCCGTGTACATCGGGCTAGATCGGTCATGCATTGGTGCGAAAACCATTCTGGCTATGCAGGGCACCTAGAATGGCCGGCTATGTCTCCAGACATAAACCCCATTGAGAGTTTATGGGACCATCTTGAACGACAAGTTAGGCACAGAGAAGATCCTCAACGTACTTTGGCTGATGTAAGGAATCGATTGATGCAACAGTGGTTCAAAATGCATCAAATGTACCGTAGAAATCTTGTAAACTCAATGCCTTCCAGATTTGCTGCTATTAGACGTGCTCATGGAGTTCCTACACCTTTTTTAGTTACAGGTGACTAATTTTATGTCCGGTGAGCTTATAATTACATATGTATACTCTAAAGATGATTACTGGTGAAACTTCACCTTTGAATGTAGTCTTTAACTTTTTTTATTAAGTGCCTCCACCAACAGTGTCACTTCCTATTTGAAATACATCACTATGATTGATGTTTCCAGCATAAAATGCCATGTCATCACTTTCACATATGCTTTTTGTTAGGAATATACACGGTATTTTACAGACTTTCTGCTTGGAATGTCTTCACTATCATTGAGCTGAGACTTTCAGTGGATAGTGTTTGCTCTCATTACTTTCTGGAGAGAATACTTTCACTATCACGGACTCTTTCAGAGTTTCTGGCGACAATAGTTTCATTAGCAATCATGGAGGCTTTTTAGAGAGAATAGTTCCACTATCGTTGACACTTCCCAGCGGCAATTCTGGCGTTATTAGTGGCAATTCAACTATGGAATGTTTGTGCAGTATTTTTGGGCGTTTATACTGAGCTTACAGATTGTTATTTAGATCTTGTTTTAGATATCCCTAGGTTTTACAGATGCTCTTTATCACGTTACCCAAGTACCCATATTGTGTTGGTCAATGAAACTTTTTAGTTATTACTAATGGCGATGCAACACGCTAGTCAAAAGAACGAGTATCATCATCTTTTCGTCCGATACCCGTTCATGTGCCAATATAAGTAGCACACACTTGCAATGAATTCTCAGTTTTAAATCCTTCGAGATACAATGAGATGTCCGATAGTTAACTAACGGCACTTCCGGAGTACAGCACTGATGGTAAACATTTTTATACCTTTTCTTGGCAATCTCATAGCTCTCTTTACAAGACTTCAACGTGACGTTCGGAGGAAAAGAAGACGATACTCGTTCTCTTGACTAGCGTGTGTCATCGCCTTTACATTGAGGATCTGTTGAACAACGAAGCAATTGCCTCCTCGGGCTGGGTATTTTGATGCACAGAACGAATGCACAAATGAATTTTAGATTGGGAAACAACGTGATAATATGTCTAGTTCATATGGTACTCTCCGTTTCTATACTTATACTTCATTATATCGGCCTTACGTGTCTCTATGTACGGAAGTAGTGTATAGTCTTATATCTTTTTGGCTAGGATCGACCTGGGTAATTCGGGTAATTATTTTTTTCATGTCACACTCTAATAATCAAACTTTTCTGGTCATTTATGTTTGCATCTGTACATTACAGGTCTTGACTATATTATGGGCAGCATTAAAAGAAATTGAGACCCCTCCTAGACTTCTGGAGGGGGGGATTGAAAAAACTTTTTGGACAACCCGGGGTCCGGAGTAATTCGGGTATAGTCTAAAAAAGTATAATAACGCAAATTGCAGTAATTTTAGATTCTTAACTTTACAGAAGTGACGAGTCTCCTTACGCCTCTTTTGATGTATAATATGAAGGGTTTGTGGTAAAAACTTCACTATTGTCCATTGCAAAAATAATCCTTTTGCTTTTTCGACGTGGGCCCGAATACTTGAAATTATGAAATGTTTATTTTTTTTCGTTCCATTGGTGGAAAGTTAGCGCTATATTCAATCATTTTACACATTTAATTTTTAACACCAACATTTTTCGATCTCAAGCACAATAAACTGCCCGCGGTCACCGATAATCTGTGGGCATGTAGGTTAGCAGTTGAAATAACGAAAGTATGATCAATGAAGAAGGTCATCACAAATTCCTCGCTGTCATTTTATGACAGCGCGGGCCCTCTAGTCCACAACATAATAAAAACTCTCAAGGAGCTTCAATAGCGGAGGAGGGAGCCCTGCCACCCTGAGTAGAGATTCGCCCGCGAGTCAACCATATGTTTTGTTCCTGTGAGACGCGTTCATAAATCTCAATTGTGGAAGGGACTAGGGAGTAGTGAGTTTCAAGGGGGAGCAGCTGACAAACTCAGTTGCTGATATGCGATTGGTGCCTACCCAACTGGCTGCAGCCATAAGAGACTCTTTACTGACATGCGATTGGTGCATACGCGACTGGCTGACAGCCATAAGAGACTTGAGCTTCGCAGATGAGACTCATGGCTTAGACATGCGCTTCACTGTAATTTAGTTTTAGCCTACTTTGGTAACCAAACTCGGGAAATATGAGCCCTTATATTGGACTATGGCATACGTTTTACGTTCATTGAGGTCCATAAATCGTACCTATATCCCGATAGGTATAGCCAATTCAGTGTCATCAGAGTGATTACTTACTATCAGAATCTAACTACAATGTGCTCTTTACAGCTGTTCTCTTAACTTTCTGTCATCTACACTATAATAAAGACCGATGTGTATTTATCTGTTTGTTCATTTATTTATCCATTTTCTACCACGCTTTAACAAAACAGGCGAAAATTAGCCAAGGTTGGAGGCTCTTGTCGTCCTCTCGAGTTTCATTGAAAACTGGTCGGTAGAAAATAGGCCAGGTTGAAGATGATGGAAAACGCACATCTGAATGTAGTTCTTTCTGTGTTTTCGTTGAGGTCCACTCAATGCAGATACATTCAGCTTCTCAAAGCAATATCTTGCGTCGTGATTTGTACTCTCTTCCAAGGAGTCTTTCATCCAGACTTGAACTGCTGATGATATTCTTCAGCGATCAGCAGGCGGGTAAACACCACGAGGATTTCTTGGCAGCAAATAATTTTTTCCATTTCGGATTCTCAGTATTTATTGGGAGCGATATCGACTACGGGCCAAGAAAACATTGCTTACGAGATAGTTTCGGCCTGCACGTCTTTCGAACTCAAAATTTTGATGCAATGGACAATGTAGTAGCTATATTGTCACCCAAGGTGGGTATCTTTGATACGCTCTGAATCATGGAGGCAATTGCCAAAGTAAACTTCACGCCACTGATGTTTCTCTAATCAGGTTCAGTTGAAATAATTCATACAATGAAGATATCGATGGCTGAATCTGACATGTACGAGTATTATTTTCTCCATACATTGAATCTGTGGAAACATATCGGGCCACCTTATGTCTGAATGCACTTCTGGCATCACCGAAGTTGAAATTGCAGCACTAAAGATATCTGAAGCTTTCATTTATACTCTCATGCATCTTCATTCTTAGTTTCTTCCCGTTGATAATTTCGTTGCGCCAGTTATTTACTCAAATTTAATTCAATGGTCGATAAACCAGCTTTCGCTTAGCAAAAACCATGGGATCTGTATAGGCTATCCTAACGTATCCATAATACCAAATTGAAGCTATGACTTAGAACGTTGCTGATCGGCCTGCAATAAGCTATGTACTTTCTCCATTTCAGAGAGAGAAAATAATTTCGATCCTGAGAGGCTGTGAAGCCGTAAACGCTCATCTCAGGGTGCTTAGGTTAGCAGTTATAATAACGAAAGTACGATTAATGAAGAAGGTCATCACAAATTCTTCGCTGTCAATTTATGACAGCGCGGGCCCTCTTGTATCTGTTATAACGTCTGTGATATAATTAAACATAATATGATGAAACATGCCTAGTACAAATTTTACTCTGTATTACCCGAATTACCCCGGTCAAAATAATGGCGTACAGTTTCAAAAACAGGGATCGAATTCATAATGTTTACATCTGATTGGATTCTTTAGAACCTTAGCTTTCCAATGGTATGTTTGCCTCCTCTCTAACTTTTCAACTTTTTGAGCAAGCGGAAAGTTTATGAAGGACTTAAAAAATACATTTTTTTTTTCTTCACTTCGGGAGATTTTTTGCGCGAAAATCTTTGAGAGCATTATTTTGTTTTATTTTTGTTTGAAAGCTCTATCATTCAGCTTTCAAATGAGACGTAACTGATTTTTTCTGAACAGCATTTAATTCTCTACGAATGTTAGAATGAAAACTAGTAAAATTGCCCCAATTACCCCGCTACCCGCATTAACCCGCTAGACCCTATACTCTTAACCATCTAAAACTTATATTTCACCTTTAAGTTGTAAGAGATTACATGGTTCTTCACTCTACACTGGATAATGTTGCGAATGGTTATAATAATGGTTTTCTTATACGCGAAATAAATTTTTTTGTAGGTGTTAATTAGTTATCGTGTCTGAAACATTGTCTAGATAAATATATTTGATATTTACAGGTAGACCTCTTGCAGAGTCATTCAATTGAAGGTGATGTTGGAAGTATGTCAATATTTGGTTTTTGCCTCTTATTCCAATAAAGTTGGCAAAATTCGAACAAGGTCACGCATACTTCCTCCGTTTTATTATTTGCTGCGCTACAACTAAATTTAATCGAATATTGTTTTATGATGAGAGTTGAGGACGATGTGTTTCTAAAAATAATGTATACTTGAACGCGCGTTTACCTTGTAGTCAAAATAATCGGAAAACATGGGAAATATAAAGCCATACATGACTACGGATGATGAATCGGAAGAAACAAATCTAGTTTAGGTTTGAAGCTAAAGGCAAACCTAACCGCTAATGTTATTTTCACTGAATATTTATGGTACATTCTATGACTTGCTTGTATAAGTCATCGCCTTATATGCTCAAGTTTTATTTTTTTTTTGTAGCATAGTTGCTAATATTCCCTATACTTAAAAAGTTGAATAAAACGTATTCGTGAGTTTCAAATGTTATTATTCGCTGGCATTTATTTATGTAGCATCCTTTCCCTCCGTTTTTATTATTATTTTTTATAAAGTCTTGAGGTGTCAAAGAAAACGAAATGAAAGCTAACTCCCTCGCCCTAATTATAGGCTACCTCTCCAGTTGAGTCAATAAAACTTGGAATCGAACTTTACCTTATTGGACCTTTACCTGTATTTATTAATGCGTATATTCAGGCCTAGAACTTCGTTCGTTACTCGTTCGCTACACGTAGATGCGTGTGGATATAAATATTTATTGATGCGTCTTACAGGCCTGGAACTGTGTCCGCTGCACATACGCTCTGCGTATGGTGTCAGCGTGGCGTTGCCGTACGCGCTGATGCTCTCCCTGCTCGCCGGTATCGCCTACGTCACGTTCGACTGGCGAATCATTCAACTTGGCGGGTCCGTGCCACTCGCTCTCCTCATCATCTTGTCTAATCCCTAGTAAGTCGGCGACGGAAGTGATTACTTTATTAGATGCTTGTATTCTGTCCTAGGTAATGACCCTCCTCTTTGAATAAACAGAACCTGTTCTGTTCTTATAATACGTACAACCAGTTCTATGCTCCTTACCTGTGTATCTCATGGGTTGGACCTCAGCTTGTTCTTGCTAATGATGTCTAAACGTAAAGGCTGACTTACACGACAGCCTGACAGCGTGGGTCACATCTAGGTCAACCTCCGAAACTTCCAACAAGAAATTATGAAGTTGGTTCAACTCCTTCTACCTGTTTTTGGGTGGACAGACAAATATACATATTTACAAATACTGTATACAAATATACTTGAATCTTTAACGAAAACATTATCACCTCTCTCACTTCGTTCGCGTGTGATGAAGAAACCGCATTTATTTCTCCCCTAGGGGAGGTTTTCATAGCGTAATACTATTACATCTGATTAGCTTAATAATGTTTCCCAGTTTTAGCGCGCGGTATTGGAAGAGATATCCACAACTCTGCTGGTGATGCGTGCTTGTATAGTTACTTGCTCCATTGGGGTTCCTACCTGCTTCCGCGTTGCGTGGGAGGCGGGCCACGGAAGGAGCCCTCTTTCTTCTGTTATCTTCTCTGTTTTTCTTTCGTCTCTTTGAGATGCTCTGTGCCTCATTTTATTGTCAGTAATAGCGCTTGCCGACTTGGGACCGAACCTCACTACTTTGAGTGCTCTCTAATGTGAGTGTGATGTTAAGCTTAGAAGTATTAATATAATTATAATATGATCAATTAAAATGTTTCTTTGTCGCTCCTTGTGTTTCCACTTTCATCATCACCAGTCACATTTGTTTGCAGTTTACTTAAAGAATCTCCTCGCTGGCTGGTGTCGCAGGGACGCCTCAATGAAGCGGAAATTTCTCTTCGTAAGCTTGCTGCGGCCAATTCATCTGCGTACAACATGCCTGAAGACCTGCATGGCGTGCTAACAAGGATATACGAGGTAAAGTGCAACACGCGTTCCTCAGTTTTGACCCGCCTCAGGACTTGTATGGCGTACTAGCACAATACACCAAAATTTAATCATCTATGTCTTTTAACATTACCAACAACATCTGTAAATTTAATCAAAATCTATTCATAACTTTTAGAGTTATTATGCCAACAAGCATAGAATTAAAAACGGCGATAAACTAGCGAACGAACGAACAGATCATCACAAAAATTTGGTCACTATCTTTTCGTGATATACCAAACAACTGGTGTTAATTTAAATAAAATCTGTCCATAATTTTTTGAATTATGGCATTCAGAAAAATGAGGCAGACAAACAAACGGATGAACGGAGCTTTACCAAAAGTTAATCATCTGTTCCTCTTAACATACCTAACAATCCCTGTGAATTTTGTCAAAATCCGTCCATACCTCGTTGAGTTATCTTGGTGACAGATAGAATAACAGACAGATAGACAAACCCGACGAAAACATTACCTCCTTGGCGGAGGTAATAGCAATAATTTCCAGGCAATATGTTGAGGATGTTACGACGAGCAAATGTCCGTTTTTTTTTTTTTTTTTTTTTTCTTGCGACCTATTCATCCGCGCTTGTCTGTTTGTCTCTTCTTGCCAGTAACATAGCTCAAAAAGTAATTAACGGATCGTCAAGAAATTTACATTAACTACTAGGTATATTACGAGGAGTAGTTAATGAAATTTTAGTGATGATGAACAAGAAATTCTGGATTCCGGCCCAGTTTAATTTTTTTCTTGAAATTGCGTTGGTCGGCAGAGATATCCGCTCTCAATTTGCGTCTCTAGCATAACTAGAGCGCTCTGAGAGCGCATACCTCTGTCAAGCAAGGCGAAATTTATGATAAAATCAAACTGGTCCTGAAATTAGGATTTCATTTTTATCATCACCAAAATTTGGTCATTTGTGCCGCTTAGTAATAAGTGTCGGTAATTTTTTTATAGAGATCCTGCGTTACTTTTTGAGTTATATTCTAACAAATATTAATTAAGATAAACATATGGTCAAATGCACAAACGGATGAACCGATCATCACCAGACTTTTTAGTTTGCGTCTTTAATATTCCGAACAATTCCTGCACATTTCATAGTGATCTGTTAATAGCTTTTTGAGGTGTGTTGCTGACGAACATAGAGACAAACAAACGGACCAACAGATCATCGCAGAAATGTAGTAGTTTGCTCTTCGTAATTTTCCTAAGAATTCGTGTAAAGTTCATGAAGATCAGCCCATAACTCTTTGAGTTATGTTACCAAGAAAAAGTGACAGATCAGCAAAGAAACAAACGGTTGATCAGATCTTCAATAAAGTTAATCATCTGTTCCTCCTAGCATGCCTAACAATAACTGTCAATTTCCTAAAGATCCGTCGATAACGGTTTGAGTTATCTTGGTGACGGACAGACGGACAAACACTGAAACACCCAGAGAAACTCGACAAACTTATACCTTCCTTGGCGGAGATGAAGATCCTTTGATCACACTACTCACTGTGGGTATGTAGGCATAAGCTTGTGCCATTCACTTTTGCCTCTTGCGTTCAATATTGAATCCAGGTTTGTAATAAATAGATAGGTGGAGAACGACCTCCCCAATACCGTGCTTTTTTACATACCCTCTTTTTGACTTGTGCACGTGTTATACGATACGATAATTTTATACGCTGCCTTTTACACGGACCTCTACTCTACCCCAGAAGGAGCTCTGCAACCAGAGCTACCCATCGTTCTTCACTCGAGTGGTGTCCCTCGTGACCTCGGCGAGACTAAGAAGAGTGACGTCCATTGTAATATTGGTGTGGCTGTTTCAGAGCTGCCTCTATATCAGCATACCTCTGAGCTCTGAATATTTCTCGTGAGTATGGCAGCGACTTAGCTAATTGTACCAGCGGTGTGCCTGCCCTAATGGGGCCCTGACGGTCGGACCTAGAGCTCTCTTGACCCCTTTTCTTCTCGTGTCCATTTGACGTCTGTCCTTGTTTCTACTCCTACTGAAATAGTATTTTTTTATGCTCTTTCTTTTCAGTTTGGATGTGATTTACCGTTCATGACTTCTTCATATTTTTGCCCAGAGGGTAGTAACCCGCCAGGCAAGCTTAAACTAACTTTATATGTTAGACGAAGGGCTTGTTCAATTGGGCCGGTAAAGTCAAACTAAGCCATGCCCGCTTGACGTCACTTGCCCGGACTGTCTGCCGGGAACTTCAGCTAAGTATCTTTGAATCGTGTTGGAGGTGCTGCAAGCGGTCCGATTATGGTGAACCTGCCGATGTTTACATTTTACTGGGTAAGCTTAACCGGTTAAGCGTCATAGCCTGAAACTTGAATCAACAAGTTGAACCACAGCTCCTATCTGAAGCTACGGACAAGTCAAGTCTGAAAGGCTTAATTTCGCCGCCCAATCAAACGCATATATTGTAAACTAGCTGCATTCAGTGACCTACCGTGTATGGTAAATTAACATTTATGTACCGGCTATCATATATGATTGCATATAATGTTGCGTTAACAGATATTCGTGGTTCATGCTGGCGGCCGATATTCTGCTCCAGAACCAATTTTGCAGAAACAGCACAAAGAAAATTTGAAACCAAAGAAAATTTGAGACCTTATTACCACTGCGTCTCAAGCGTGGCTGCGATGCGCACTACCATGAGTTATAAGGCCTGCCCTTCCTATAAATTCAGCACTTCAACTTTGAAAGTTTGACGTCGGAAGTCCAGCTTCTACAAGCTGTGTTGAAAGAAATTTTTTACGTGCATTTAATATTCCATATTTCTATGCTTGAGGCAGTGTCTGCTCAGTGTCATATAGTGGCTGTATATTTGTCTCACCTACTCTCATGACGACTCTGGAACTTTTGTGCTTGCTGTTTTTTTTTTTTTTTGCTAGTCGTTACTATTGGCTACTTATTGACATAGGCTGATTATGTTCATTCCTTCAAGGTATGGCCTATTCAGCTTGTACGGTACCTATCTGTTTGGAACCCACATTTATTATGATGTTGCTTAGTATGAGCTGGTAGGCGTACCTGATAACCTATGTATTGCGGTAAGCCATTAAGTTATTAATGAAGATGATATCATTGCCTCCGCCAAGTGTATTTTTTTCTTAATTATTAAACCTTTATTACAAACAAAATACTGAACCAAAAGGCCCTAAGATTAACATAATTCTCGATAGATAGGTCTATTTTAATTGTATGGATCTTGATAAAATTTCAGAACATTACAAAACGTGATTGTGAAAGAAACAGAAATACCGCCCGTACAACGATAATAGCTTAAACTCATTTTGAAACGTTCAATTAAAACTATTTATGTTGAAAAACTAATATTATCATGGTATGTTAGGGACTAAAAATGAAACTTTGTCAGAAATTTTCAGCTCATGTTAATGTAGACAAAATCTGGCCACTGCTGTCGCTTTTTTCCGATTTCTTTTGTTACACTGTATAGTATGTCTAGTTCTACATTTCCTCTCTTCTCTTATTATATCATATCGTGCACTGTAAATCTAACTGCATTGTCTTTAGACTTTATTT
>LQNS02020120.1:14323435-14340466 GCA_001587735.2 Parhyale hawaiensis | reverse complement strand
GAATAAAGCTCGAATTTCCTTCTATCTTTTAATGATGAAGAGCGTGACACAAAAGGTAAGTAGGTACGTACGTAGGTAGGTAGGTAGGTAGGTAGGTACTAGCGTATTAATATATAGATGTAATTACTCTTAGACATTTACCGCATATGTATGTCACGATAAAATTGTAGTAGTTCTTCTCTAGGCAGCAGAGGTTGTGTTTAATATTAGATTAGTTATATTCATCATTATATTCTTTAACCCTGTAGATTTAAGTACAGTATCTTGACCTTACGAAAGCGCTGCTGCTACCCTCGAGGTCATGTGTAAAGGTGCTGTTTGTTACGTATTTTTATCACATGAGACCCTTAGAATCAGACTCTATCAAGAGCCCTAGGCAACATTACTCAACGTTATATTATTTCTTCACAACACGTGTCTCTCAGGAGCTAATATAGAAGACTTTTTATTCAGTATTATAACATCTGCGTAATCACTTCTAATAATATTCATTTCAGTAATGATGAAAGTAATAGTAGGTATAATGAATAGTAACGTAGACATTGGCGCGTCGTACAGTAGGTATGTGCTTCCACGGGCAGCAGATGAATCGGTAATGAAGAAATGAGATTTAGATCTATAATTACGTGAGGTTAACCTTTTATTATTACCTGTAAATAGGATGCCCGCGCTGTCCAAAATGACAGCGAGAAATTTATAATGACCCTTCTCTATTGATCATACTTTCATTACTAATGTGTTTTTGAAGAATACGCTACAACGGCCTACTTAAATTGCTATAAGATATGAGTGCTCCCTGTTTCAATTCATTTGAGCAGCACACTCCTTCCTTCCCTTAAATGACTTGGATGACATGCGAAAAAAAAATTTATATTTGAAAGCAATGAATTATCACTGAATTTAACTAAATTCCCCGCCGCGCATCCTGTACACTTTATGATGCAACTTTAGTACGGCGAAATTTTTTTCACTCAAGCGATAACTGCATGCTTTCTCAAAGGAAGAAAGCAAGTTAGAAAAAATAACAATTGCTGCTCCTACTGCACCCTGAAAATTGCTTCTCCTGTGCCTCGTTTATCGTATACTCCATTTGTGCATCTTGAACTGAGAACAAATATAGTTCCGGTGTACGGAGAGAGAAATAAAAGCAGTCTTCATGAAAATGCTAAGAGAATTCAACGTTGGCTGAGCAAGAAGTGTATTTAATTGTATGGATAAGAATTCCCTCTTTGGCCATTCATTTTCTAAATCCTGGTCTAATATTCGCTTATCGATCTCCATCAAAACGCTCCATAACTACAGAATCTGCGACCTGCCCTACTTTTTTGCCTATTTCGTTGAGCGTGACTCAAAAGCTACAAATATATACTATAAACATACGACGGGGTTTAGTATAGGTTTTGATTCTAATTGCTTTGTTTTTACAAACGATGCAAATTTATGGAAACCGGAAACTCCCGAGTTCGTTCTGTTGTCCCGAATGCCCAATTAATTGAAATCACATTACCTCAACTATAATAAAACACTTTTACTTTACCAAGTATCTTCATTTCTTTACGAAGAATTCTTTTGCCTCTAACATCATTATTTGTCAGACGTGGTTTCACTTAGATTGCAAAAGCCTTATCTATTGGCCAGCGAAATCAAGCCTTTGAGGTTTGTCTTGTCCGGAGCTTCAGACAGGTGCCCGGCTTTCATCCGTCGGATGAGTTTTAGGCGCTATCCCCATGTGCGTTGGTCTAGTGAAGAAATGCCCTCCTGCATGGCTACCCCTTTTCACTCGACGTACTACATGTACCTTCTTTTTTCCTCTCTTGGGAACGCCGACAGGGCTATGGATAGGAAACGAGAGTCTCGTACACCTGCCAACTGTACACTTTTTTAAACATTTCAAACAGTACTATTCGTTTGAGACTATTGATTTTGGTCCGTTGGTTTTGGCCTCAACTGGGACAACAGCAACATGATAGTAAGGGTATAAAAGAACACAGATATTGATAACGGAGACACCTAATGATGGTTTGTTTTGGTCAGGTCACCGTGCGCATACATGGCCGTGCTGGGAGCGGCTGAGGTGCCTGCCTACACAGTTACTGCCCCCATTACTGCTAAGATTGGCAGGAAACGTTTCCTCGTGAGCGGCTTGCTACTTACTGCCGCTATTGAGGGTGTCGTGCTCACGCTGCAAGTTACTGACGTACAATACTGTAAGTGCACCAGCAATTACTTTCATAGCGTACTATCAGTATTACAGGATTTACTCTGAATGTACTGGTTAGATTAGATTATATAGGCGGCAGTAGACGAACCAGCAGGCACATTCTCAAAGAGACATCTACTCTTTGTGCATCTTGAACGAGAGCAAATATAGTTCCGGTGTACGGAGAAAGAAATAATATCAGTCTCAATGAAAATGTTGGCTGAGCAAGAAGTGTTAAAAAAAATGTTAACTGAGGTGCAGTCCTGCCAGTAATGTTGTTGTTACTTCTATGTCATGGCAGCAGGTACGTCCACAACACTGGTTACTATGGTACTTTACTGTCAGTATAGGAATACGTAGATATAAACTACTCGCAGTGGCAGAATGTGTCCGCCTGGTGCCGAGGATCGAGCGTCTCTGCCAGACTGGTGGATTCTGAAAGGTCACTTCAAGTTGATATTATGTGGCAGGAGAATGTTTTAGTAAAATATACAACTTCATGAACATACACTGACGGGACAACCGGATGCTCATACCAATGCAAGAACTTTACCTTCAATAATTTATGCTAGGAGAAATTTTTCTAGTAGTGAAACTATGAAAATGCAGAATGGCATCCGTAACCCTCTAACTCTCATAGGATTCTTGCAGTACTTGGCTTGCTGAGTCAGCATTTCCGACATTTTGACGCGACTGTGGGGGTACTGACCTTAACCAGAAATGAAGATGATCAGTCGTCGTAGTTGTCGCATGAACCTTCCCTCTGCGATGCCATAGCTCTGACAATGTGTGGTTGACTGCAGCCGTGTACTTCTCTGGGCAATTGAAGAGAGTTGTTCGCCCACCCTATGTTATAGAGAGCAGCGACCCCAGGGAGACTGTGCAGGTTGCGTTAGCTAAGCCTACGGGACATCTTTACATCGTGCCCACTTTACTTCCTTCCACCTCCACACTCTACTGATGATGCTTCATTCTAATCTTGCTCTTCCTTCCCCACTTTCTGTGCCCATGCGCGTTGACCTGTGCATGGGTTCCACGTTTCTTTTGGCAGTCTGAATTTCCCTTCTTTCTTCCTCGCTTTGGTTCATAGAGTACTTTGTTGGTAGGAGGCTCAAACCAGGGATATAATAACTGATGGGATTTGGCTCAAACACGAACTGGTGCATATGAATTTCCTATTTAGGGCATGCTGTCAAAACGACTTGACCTCACGTTAATAATCGCTTGCGAAACCACGGCCAAAAATTCAACCATGAAGATCAAAGAACTACTCTCAGCCCGCAGTTTTTCTCGTACTTCACAGTAAAAATATTTGGAATAGACTCCCCTACGAAGTTGTCGGTGCAATGTATTTAAAATGGTCTTTACAAATATTGGGAGCCACACCACCCACAGCTACGAACTCCTCCTCCAGGCGTCACAAACTCTTAACGGCCAAAGCTTCAGAGGGACCGTAATCCATTACCTATCTTTCAAGCCCCGACGAACTTAACGTCTCCGACCTCCGCGGAGCTGCAGCAATTAGTTATGCTTGCACAATCCACTCTTGCGCTCAGCTTATATTCATCTTCTTTTCTGCCTCAGATATCTAAATCATTCTCGTATAATGGCAATAGCTCAAAGAGGGACGAGGCGCAAGTCCAGGCTGCTCTCTGGGACAGGACTTGCTGGCCCGTCTACTGCCAGTTATCTAATCCAAGCTAATTCCAACTAACAATTTTTGAGGGGTCTGAAGGACACAATGACAGGGGCATAAATTGTGCTCTGTTACAGAGCCCCTGTGTTGCAGCGTCGTCACTCTAAATAAATAGCATTCTTTGTAACTTCGTTCCCGAAGTACACTGGTCCTTGCTGGGTTTCTTACTGCAAAGTTGTTTTAGATGTACTCAACATTTATTGATGCAATATTTTCGTTCACTTTCAGATGTACTCAACATTTATTGATGCAATATTTTCGTTCACTTTCAGATGTACTCAACATTTGTCTCTATGCGATTGGCTACACGTGTATCTGCAGTGTGTTCCAAGTAAGTCTCGGCGTTTTATTTTTAACCCAATTCCTACCAGGCTGGTATTTTACCACAAGACTTTTTTGTCTTAGTGTTTTCCTGCTTCAAAAAAGTCTTTGTAGCAAGGTAACACAGCTTGGTACAGATATGGTTAAGTTTTATGCTCTTTCTCATCTACTAACAAATTAACATGAAATAATATTTTTTATTATTACCTTCGCCAAGGAGGTTATGTTTTTGTCGAGTTTGTATGCCTGTTTTCTGTTTGTCTGTCATTAAGATAACTCAAAAACGTATCAACAGATCTTTGCGAAATCTACAGGGATTGTTAGGCATGTTAGGGGAACAATTGATTAACTTTTGTTGAAGATTCGTTCAACCGTTTGTTTGTTTGTCTGCTTCTGTTTTTTTTTTTTTCTTAGTACCAAAACTCAAAAAGTTATGGACAGATTTTTATGAAATTTACAGGAGTTCTTACGTACTGTCAATTGGGGGAAAAGTTTGGGGCAAAAATGCACAAATATTTTGTTCTAATAAAAATTTTTTTAAGACATAGATGGTGCACTAGGCAGCATCTACTTTATTTATAATAGTTAATATTTCGTCGTTATGTTAAAAAATAATTGATGATAACAAAGCGCTTGTGCATTTTTTTCCTCCATGTGTTTACTTTCCCCCATTGACGGTATATCATGAAAAGTGATCAAATTTTGTGATCTTGGTTTTCCCTTCATTTGTCTCTGTTTGGTTTTATGTTTGCTAATTTAATGTCATTACTCAAATAGTTATGAACGGATTTTTATGGAATTTGCATCAGTTAGGTACCTATATCTCGAAGAGTAAATGCCCAAATTTTTGTGACGATCTGTTTGTTCGTTTGTTTGTCTTGTTTGATTTTATGTTTGTTGGCAAAATAACTCAAAAAGTTTTAAACGGATCTTTATGAAATTTAAAGGAATCGTTAGAAATGTTAAGCGACATAAATGATCAAATTTGGTGAAGATCGATTCGTTCGTGTGTTTGACTAATGTTTATTAAAATGTTTGTCAGTAGTATAACTCGAAGAGTTATGAACGAATCGTTATAAAATTTGTAAGAATGTTGAAATGTTGAAAGACACAAGTGAACATATTTTGGAGATATCGGTTTGTCCCTTTGTGTGTTTGACTGATATTACTCAAAATGTTTGTCAGAACATTACACTTGAATTTACGGATGGATCTACAAGAAAATTACGGAACCTTTTATCGCTGTCAGAAGGCACAAAGAACACAGTTTTGGGGCTTATAAAATGAAATCGTAGTTTCAGAAATAATTTATAATTTTCGTTAGCATTCTAATCTTCTGAGAAGTATGCTCTCAGAGTGCTCTAGTTGGGTTAAGCTGTAGCCCTATCCAACATTTTCGCCCCCCCCCATAATTATGTGGCATCTACGATGGGCCTTAGGCCGCGTCTACACGATCCACGACTGCAGCCGTGTCGAAGTTTGTGATCGCAGAATGATTTTAATCGACAAACACACGCAGCGAGCCTTCGAAGTTTGTGATTTTTGATTGCCAGCAATGCTGGAAATCTTTGACCACGATCACAAAAAGTTAGCAAATTATATTTCGGTCTGTGATTAGATGTATGTGTTTTAAATATATTATTTAGTAATTAAGGCATCATTTTTTATTTACATTTACCGGCATAGCGAATTTTGTTCAAGTTTGATTCGAACTTCTGTACAGCGGAAAGCATTTGGCAACTATATGTTGCCAATTAGTAATAACTGTAGCATATTCCTCAAGTGACGTCTGTACCTTATATTTTCATTAGTAAAAGCTACAATGGAGCAAAAGTTACGCTTTAATGGAAGAAACGGATGTACACAGTGTGAATTGCAATTGAAATTAAAGAAAATTCTAATTAAAGAATAAGAAATTATTGTTCCATCGTCTGCATTTCTGCATTTGAGGGGATGCCAGTGAGCGAAATTTTAGCTATACTTTTCGCCAGCATCTATAAAGTTTTACCCTCCAATCAGCATCTACAACTAAAATAAATATCTCTCCGATAATGTGAGGGCGAAATAGCGATTAATAGTAATGGAATGCTGCATTCGCGTATAGTGACCTTGAAGTGTTCGTGGCTTCTGTTTCTGATGCCGTTGGGACAAGGAGGCGAAATTGTTTGTGATTTGATTGTCGATTCTTGTGTTTGTGATCGATGAAGTGATGGATCGTGTAGACGCGGATTTAGGGTTAGGTTAGAAAGATTCGCTCGACTTATGTTTGGGGAGCAGTGCCTCTAGGAGAACCCTACAAATAACATTAGCCTTAGCTTGGCCCTCAGGACTGCTGTCGTGCGTGTTCACTTCTTTCCATTTCTATACTCCTATTGATGATTCTTTCTTTTCATTCCCGATTTTCTGTAACCTGCGCATTGATCCTTTGTGGTTTCCATGCTTCTATTGACATATTGTGTGCATTGCTTCTTCATCTTTCTGGATGCCTTTGTAGTGGATACAGCAGCTAAAACTTCTCAATATTCAAGGCAACTCAATTGAATTCTTCATCTAAACATTTCGGTTTGAATTTTATACCAAAAAAGTTACGTCAGATAATAACTCTTTTGAATCAAATATTAGATTAAGCTCAAACATTTATGAAATCAATATGTGCCTATGAAGAGGGTTCGGATTGCTGTAACGCTCTGTTGTTTGTGTCGCGCTGCTTGCAGTCAGCGCTGTGTAGTCATTCCGAGGCACATCGTGGGATTAATGCATATAAGATAATTGTCGATTAACCTCCAACGGTGAGAACATTAGGGAAAAATACCTCAACTTTCATGGAGATATATTTAATTATTTTCTGTTATTTTTTTGAATTTCCACAGGTAAACCTCATGTTCTGCTCAGAGCTGTTCCCCACAACCGTGAGGTCGCTGGGCACCAGCATAGCTTTCTTCATGTCCAATGTTGGCTTCAACATCCCACCTTTGTTGCATATTTTTGCTGTGAGTGTTTATACAACAGCCTGCCCCTCCTTTCTTGTAGTCAATCGGTAGTTTTCAGATGAAATTTAGTAGTCATAGCGATAATTTTTCTCAGTTGCCTCTACGACTTTCTATTTCTAGTTTTCCTCTGTTTCTTTCAATAGTTTTGTACAGAGTTTTTCTCTGTTATCTAATTTTTTGGTACTAGTTTTTTCCTCCTTCACTTTCAAGACTTTCTGCCGCTAATTATTTTTTTATTACTTTCAAGGTTAAGTGTTCCTACCTATATTGTCTTCCTTTTACTCTATATATGGTGGTTTTTATAGCTTTTCCTGTTTAGGACTTTCTCTGATACGGTTACTCTTCTATCAACTCATTAACTGCGAAGGCGGAGATATCCGTTCCGGAAATGGTATAAAAGATACAGACTTTCTGTTGATACCCTTCCTGATTCCTTTTTAAAACTGTCCCTCCTCTGTTTTCCTCCATTATTATTATTATTATTATTATTTTAGTTTCTTGTTTTTGTAGCTAAGGAAGCTTATCGCATTCGCTATGCAGTCTCTTCGCTTGCAAGAGTTTCGTTTCCATTTCTCATAAATGTCGCCATTGTATATCAGCTGTGTACTGTGTTCCAGTAGTATACACAAGTTTCGAATTGAATACAAAAACACTGTCAAAGTTACCAGTGTAAATCAATACTGTCTTCCTGAAATTAAAGAACAATTTACTTTGGCGACCCGGCATACCATTGGCAACAACAGGGTTAGCTATTTCTACATAACTATAATAACGAAATAGATGCTTGTTCTCTGCTTTGATTCGAAATAGCCCTCGTTCTGCTTGTTTTATATTAACGTTAAGGATGTGGCCGTAATTTTGTTACCCCCATGTGCATCGCTTCTGACGTGCATTAGTCCTTATGAAGTTGAAATAAGTGCGGTTTTCTTTCTATTATGTTCTAGACGGAGCATCTCTCATGGTTGCCGACGGCCATCTACTTAGTCTTTGCTGTTTTGGGTGCTCTGCTGATCTTGCTACTCCCCGAGACCAACAACAAGCCTCTTCTGCAGTCCGTCAGAGATGGTCCAGAGTCTCAACAGTGACGCGCTCAGGCTCTGCTGTCTTCTGTATTGAGTCAATAAAGGCCCAGAGTCCGAGGAGCGAGTAACACGTAGGCTCTTCCTGTGTCTGCAGTCAGTCAACGACGGCGCCGAGTAAGAAAAATGATACGCTTTGACTCTGGTTTTGTGGGTAGTCATTCGAAGACGGCCAGGGGCTACAGTCATTCAAAAACGCCCAGAGTCAGAGGAGTAACGCTTGTTGACTCGTGTTTTGTCTGTAGTCAGCCAAAGAGGGCTCAGAGCCGGAGGAATGGCACACGTTGACTCTGGTTTTATCTGCAATCAGCCAAAGATGGCCCAGAGTCCAGGAAATGACACACGCTGACTCTTGTATCATCTGCAATCAGTCCAAGACAATCCAGGGTCGGAGGAATGACGCACGTGACTTAATTTTGTCTGCAGGCAGTCGGAGTCGCCCAGAATCAGATGAGTAACACGTGTTGACTCTTGTTTTGTCTGCAGTCAGTCAAAGAGACCCAGAGTCAGAGGAATATCACACACGCTGACTTTGGTTCTGTCTGTGTAAGCCGAAGGTGGCCCCGAGTCAGAAAAGTGGCACGTTTTGACTCGAGTTTTTTCTGCAGTCAATCAACGACGGCCAGGACATTAGGAACGATACGTGTTGACTCGTGTTTTGCCTGCAGTCCGTCAAAGGCGGCCCAGAATCAGAGGAGTGACGTGCTCGCATCTCAGCCAATACAGAAATACCCGAACTGATAGTTACCTATAACGAGCCAGCAAAAACTAAGGTGTTTGTCCTTAGGTGAGTTTGTAAGCCAAAACGTCAATGTTATAACCGTGAAAAAATGGCTTAAAGCCAAAGATATTTCTAGAGCCTTGGTTGGCCTTTCGATTGTGTAAATAGCGGTATGTATTACGATGTATATATTCTGTCCATGTTCTGTGATCTGTTCGTCTGTACTTTATTCAGTTAGGTACATAAGATCATTTATATTATAATAGTTTGATACGAGTACTACTGATATAATTATTATAGGTGTGATTAAATTAGGATAATATTTATTGTTATACTAGTAAAGCCGTACGTCAGATATACCAGCGTAGAATTTGCCTTGGTTCTTCATTGTCAGTCTTTCGTTCAGTCGATGAGAGATGTCCCTCAGGGGTATAATCTTGCAGGCCCTTTCCCTGCCACAATATATTTCGGCCTCATGCACCCAAGGGTTCCAATTGCCTTTTCCGCAGCGGATGTTGCAGCTTGCCGCAGTTCTTGCAGACAAGGTTAGTTTTGTAAAGTTAGGTAGGCTCGCAGTGCTTCCCCTTCTGTTCCATGAGGTGGGCCGTCGATCTAGGTGGCCAACCTTTTCCCGCGAGACTCCTACCTTCGCCCCTGTGGAGAACCACGGAAGGGGCCTGCCGCACGGGCGTTTCTTTCTTCTGTCTTCTTCTCTTTTAATTTCTTGCCCGGTGCCGCCCGGCTGAGCCAAATTGTTCAGCCAAGCCGTGTCGGGTTGGAGATGCGCGTGCTTTATGAACTTGAGACCCAGAACTCACTTACGTGAGTTCGCCGCCACTCACGACCTTTCAGCAGGAATGCTGAGATAAAATATTATACCTTCGGCACGATGCCGCTTAGAATCGCTACCCTAGCAAACTCTATCACTAAACCTTGAATCTTATATTCAAAATACTCAAAACTCCCTTATTTCTTTCCCATGGCGGCGCCAGAAAATGTACATTGAGGAGGCTGAAGGGGGCTGCAGTAAAATGTGGAGGGGCTTCGTAATATCAACATATATGTATGTTGGTTACATGACTGCAATAGTAGGGTGCGTGTGAAGGACATGGTCATTACTGGGCGCCTCCATTGTTTCCGTCACTGATTGCCTTTGTAGTGAAAAGGTTAACTCAACCTATTCAAATTTTAATACCATAATTCTAATACACAGAAAAATCTAAAGACGCCAAACGGTATGTGGTAGCTTACGGATGGATTGAGTACGCAATTATAATGAGTAGCATCAAGTTGGTTGCAGTCAACTGCAACTGATCATGCGTAGTTGCTCACTTCGATTGGCTGTAGCGTTTTGTCGGCCGCACGTTTCTGTGTTCGGCTTCTCGTTTCGTGCTACAATGCGACAGACGAGCCTTCATGTGAACTTCTTTGTGTAGACAGTGAGTCCTCTGAAGCGTACCATAAAAGGTCAAATACCAGCTATAGATTAGTAGAGGAATGCCAGCTCCAGCCATGGAATGTCAAGTTAAATCGATACGCTTACCTTAGCCTTAGTTCCTCATAGGGGACATATATATAGGGTTAGGTTAGCCCATCCGATGTTTAGGGAGCAGCGATGGTAGATTACAGTAGCTGTTAGCTAGGCCGCTGGCATGCTTCTACTGATAATACTTTCTTCTGTTTTTCCTCTTCTTTCTCGACTTGTTGTGCCCATGCGCGTTGATCCTGTCTGGGAACACATTCGTGCATGCATTTCACGTTTCTATCGACATACAATATATCCCTTATTTCTTATTCTGTTAGATCGCCGTTGTTGTGGAAACGGAGGCTCAACTATATAATTTCTTAATAATAAGTTTCAGTTCGGTCTGTGGGACATCGTTTTTCTAGCTCACTGCTTACACAGTCGAACTCTGCTCGCTTCTTTCTCTCCTAAAGGTGCTTTAGATGCAAACGATAGCTATGCATCGGTTCAAGCTCTGTGTGGATGCGCAGAAATGAAGACCTAGTAGGGCTGTTTGGTACCATCGGTTGTCACTCTCCATGAGGCTTGGGCTTTGGTTGGTCGGAGTCCCTTCTCTTTTGATTTTCCTTTCCATCACTCATCCATCATTTGCTAAAGCCTCACTTAGAAGGATTTTGTCCGTATTTAATGAATTACAATCGATGCAATTTGAACGACGCGCTGGTGTTCTTCCCACTAATAGAATGAGTAATCGATGGTATCTTCACACCTAATATGCGAGCTCGCTATTAGTTCCGAAGAGGACGAGCAGACTATTTTTACGTGCGGTAAACTGAGCTTGAGATTGTGCAGCACCTTCTACCAGCATTGCGAAGCATATAATGAAGCTCCTGTTCTTCTTATTTGGAATAGGCAGCAACCAGCGCCTTCAGCATTGTCGAAAATCACGAAAATCAGGGAGTCCTACATGTCCGTGTGTCTCTCTGTCGAGGGGACACCGCAGCCCCTAGGTCTGTTTCCAAGCGTCTTTTTACTCGCTTCGAATAATAAGAATGACAGTGTTAATTACAGTAATTAAATCAGACATGACGTGAGCACAAGTTGCGTGTCTCCTTGTAATTATCGCAGATATTCAGCATGGCGATGCAGGACCCGCCTGCGTATCTCGCGTGCTGGTGGCGCCTCCCTTTGTTCTGCGGCTACAGTTCCCTTGCATCTTCTAGTCTCACAGGCCGTCTAGGCATTAAACAAATACACAAAACTCCCTGTGTTCCGAAATACTTGTTCCACAGTCACAAATTTCATTCTGCATTAGCTGTTCAATCTCAGCCAAATTGCTTGCTGTTTACATTAACAGGTTAGCGAGTAAGTATCATTAAGTAAGTTCAGCCATGGCCAGTACTAACCTGTTAATGAAAACCGCTAATAATTTGGCCGAGATCAAACTGCTAATGCAGAGTGGAGTTTTCGGCTGTGGAACAACTGTTTCGGAACAGAGGGAGACGTAAAATACAGGCCGTTTGTAGTTATCTGTTCTCGCATTGCCAGCGAAGGCACCCGCCGGTTTGTCGCATTGCAAAACTGGTGCTTCGGTGCAACAGGGCAGTATCTGGATATGTGTTAAGCTGTTTATCTATTAATTTATTTACCTGTTTAGGAATGTGTTTATTAATTTATATGGGTTGCTGTATATATTTTTGCTCTTTAATTTATGAACTGTGTGTGCATTCGTTGACTAGTGTGTGTAGGACCATAAAAGAGTGGTATGAAATTTGATGGACACACTTTCATAATTCATACCCATGTCGTAATTGTCCACTTGGGCATTACAAATTATCATTTAATGCTATCAGAGGACGATAAAAACGTATGATGAAGTACAAATCGGTGATGACCCTGCTTGCTTATTTTAGCTGTTGCTCAGAGTGTCGAAACATCTATTTACTTTGTCTATTTTTATTATCTTGCCTTTTTTTTACTACTGATGATCCTTCCCCACTTGCTATATTTTTCCATGCTATTGCGTATTTGGATGCCCCCGTTTATCTTGACACTCTAAATTTAGATGTCAGTTGGCTCGTCAGTGTTTTGCAGCTAAGCCCACAAGGCTGAACTTGTCCGGAACTTGCAAGAGGGTCGTTGGGTCTACCACTTTGGATCGTGTTGCATGTATGTGCAGCCACCCAATATACGCCTCACAGGTGTGCACACTCCACTTTACGGAGCAGGACTGAGTAGTCGCAAGTCTCGAAGGTAATCGATTTAGATTTAACCTCTGAGCTGACAGAAACCAGCGCACCTTTTTGAAGTGCCAGATAAGTCAAGCCTATTTGGGCTGAGTTTCACCTACCTGTCGATAATACTGTATCTGTCTTTTCCTCTTTTGCTTTATTGAAACGCTGCGTTGTCTTGGGAGGCTTAAACTTGCTAGCTAACTTCTCTGGCTTTCTACTACACTGTCGATATACAATAAATTGTGTTCTACCCTACCTACCTCCTCGTTCTGGTGCTTTGTGTACGTATGGTGATCCTCTCTACTTGTATTTCTATATATATCCAGTGATATTACGTACATGGGAATTTTCTCATACTCCTCACTCTAAACCGCAGGGGTTCTCGACCATTTAACCCCTGCTCCCATTAGTCCCATACAAAATTATTGAAAGCCATCGTAAAGTGATAGAAAAACAAAGAAAGAACCTTTTTATTATTTAGGTCCTATTTTAGGTACTTCAGTTATTAACCTCCAATTCTATATTTTTTTACCCCCTATAGGGGTAAATTTTTCCTTTGTTGAGAACCAGAAGTTTAGCTGCGTTCAGTCACGGTATGTTTGTAGTTTTGCAGCTTCTGTAGTTCTAATGTTGGCATTGCTTACTTGTACGTCTGTCTAGTCATTCCGGCACCTCTTTTTCCGAGGCTACGCTATACGTTCGCACGCACCACTTGATGCGAGCCGCACATCCTCGCATCAATTGATGCGTGCGAATGCCTAGTGTGGCTCCGACATTAGCCATCAACTATTGTTCATTTTTTTTTTCTTTGATGTAGTAAATGTACTACAGAGGCTCTGTGTTGTACAGTTACCGTATATTTACACATAATTAGGTGCCGCTGAGGTATCCCAGTTACGCTTCCATATTGTAAGGTCACCGCTCGCGAAGAGATATTGTGAATTCGTGGCTCAATATCTGCTGCTTACCCTGCGATATTGTATATATGTATTTCGATGTGTTGTAAAGTAACAGTTTACGATGCTACGTTGTAAACCTGCTGATTACGCTACAATTGTGTAAATATGCTGAATACTTTGTCATATTGTCAATTATGCCTCTTCCACACGGTATTATAATCTTTTGTGGATTATGAGCAGCATTTTATATACGTCCGCTGCTTACTCTGCCTTATTGTAAATTCACTATTTGCGCTGCCATGTGAACTTGCCCCATAAGAATAAACTGCGGTTTCGCAGGTTTCTTGCCGATTCTCCGGTTTTGTAAGCTTGTTGCTGATGATGCGATTAGCTGTAGCAAGCGAATGTATTATATCGAAGCACATGTTACTGTCATATAGTAAGCACAGTTAATTTATTAATTAATTGCCGACAGTTTATTAGCGTATATTTTGTAGCTTTATTTCGTCGCCCTCTTTATTGTCTGCCAAAGAATATTTCTCTGTTGCCGCGCAATTAAGTGCTGATAGATTTATTTCCGTTATTACTAACGTGAAAATATTTTTTTCTGTGAACACGTGAGCTAATAAAATTATTTCTCCACCGTCAATTTTTGTTCGCCAGCGAATACTTGTCTGTCAGGACGTAAGAACGAAAACTGTAATTTTATTTTTCGAATTATTTTCTTGCGTAGACTTTTGTGTAACAACGTGAGCACACACAATTGCGTTCGTTTGTGTTGTAGTTTCGGCATAAATTGCTTGGTCCTCCTTGGTGTTCGACGGACTAGTCCTTCTCTTTATATATATCTCTCTCAAATAATAATAATAATAATAATACAATAGATGTGCGGAGGATGTAGTATTTTCGCGTCCTGTTCAAGGCTAAACCGTGAACTAGACTTTCTCAGGAACTGAATTGCAGTTGAAACCCTGACGTTTTTTTTTTCTTCAAGTACTAGTTTTTGCAGCACTGGAAAATCGCCGAATGTACTTTGAATCAAAGACAAATTTCCTGTGGTGTGGAAAACTCTTCGCTTGATTTCATGAGATTGTTTTTCTAATTTTTCGGTTGTGCTTTCACCCCATGTTTCCTGACTTTTACCCTATATCACCGAGCTGCAGGTTAATGCACGAGTGTTTCGAATTTTTTTACATTTGAGAGAATGCTATTCTTACAAAAAAAAATTAGTTTCTTGTGCTAGCACGGCATTATTTCAACGCCAAGTAGCCCCCACTTGGCGCTATAAATTACTTGAAAAAAAACTTCCTTTAACGAAGCTTGTCCTGTAACTCATTCTGCTTCCAGCCGCGTGCAGTGACCCTTCACCGGCAAGTGACCATACATGGCTACTTCCATAATGGTACTCACAGGTAAAAGCGATTTTCAGCCACCCAACAAAGGGTTCAACCTGCAAAAAAAAAAAGCGTGCAAAGATCAGCGGAAATGAAAACGATGCTTTTAGGTTTCAGTTTATTGGTTGGCGGAAAAACTACAGCAAATGCAAATAAATATATTTATTTTCAGTCGTCAATTTTGAATTTTTATTTCTGAAAATTAGCATATCCCGAGCTAATTCTGATAGTTTGCAGTGCACTTTGCACTAAGTGCACTTTGCACTAAGTTTCCTATCAATGTAGTATTTTCTGTTTATCAAATTCCGATTCTCAATGCTCGTTTAGTATCCCTGTGTTAGTCACGTGTTAGTCACGTGTTAGTAAAACTAGAATCCGAGCGGGAACACTCAACCTGCTACTGGAGTATACGCCAACAGACGAGCCTGCGACACAGTGCAACCTCCCATCCCATGAATCAGAGACACGTTGACCCCGACAGATACATGCGGACACACAAAGTGCCGGTAGACGTCCACACTGTTCTTCATACATCTACAATTTTGCGTACACTTTTAGCGGACTGTACATTTTTTTTAAACAAACCGTTTGTAAGAATAATCTCCACTCGAACGTTTTTTGGCCAACACACTTCCTACGTGACTGCCGCAGGATAAAACACATTTGTGAACATGCAAATGTTTCGAAATTTACAGTTGCCGTTATGATAACGCAGAGTAGCTATGTCTGTGAATATTTGAGTCATAATTTAAACTTTAAATATACTAGCCTTGCCAATGAACCCTGTTCTCTTAACCGTACAAAAACCAGCTAAAGTGCCTGTTTCTCGTAGGGATAGCATTGTTTTACACCTCCTGACGAACGCTGGTTCACGTTGGGCTAATCATTTACCGTTCAGATTAAAGAGATGAACCTTATGAGAATCAATGTACTTCGGAACTTTGGTACAGTGCCATGCGCACGACTTGTACACGTTGGATTTGACCTTTAAGGCTTAAGGATCAATTATCGTTATAATAGCGCCGTATTGAAACCTTGACCAAATGATTCTTTTAGGCTTTAACCCCCTGGTCAAAATAGGGTTTATACGCAAAATGAACATTTATGCCTCGTAAGAATAGCTCCATTATTCCAGTAACGCATACTGTGCACTTTTGGACGCTATTAACGTATTCGCTGCAGGCCCGTGTGCGTGGCGTATATGTCTATTGCTACCTGGGTCATGATTGCGACCGGTCCCTCGCAGCTAGAAGGATAACAGCGCTATACTGCTACGAACTCTGAAGTTACAGCGCGTGGTGATGGGTTAGTCTTTTTTTTTTTAACTCAATGACAGTCTCATAGATGTTATACTGCTGGCCTAAATAGGAGTCGCAATTTATGCGATAATCGTTTACATCTAGAAACGTGTTGTTCCAACATCAGCACGCCTTCGCGTGCACCAGCGGGAATTGCTTGCCTTGGCTTGTTTGTGTGCACGAAACTTTCACTTATTTTCGTTGGTACATGGGAACTCGCGATTGTTTGGGACAACGCTCTTGTCAGTACATCGCCCAGTATTGTGAGGGCACTGTCCAAACAATACTATTGCTACGAGAAACAAAAGGCTTTTAGGGTAAAATTTGCATCACTGACATTTTGTAGTTTTAGCAAGCTTCTACTGCTGCATTGGTTCTCAACTTCTACAGTAGAAGTTTGTGCAAATTAAGTGCATGTAATCGATTGATGACGTGACAAATGACCTTCGCTAAATTTTAAGAAAAGTAATAAGCTATTTGCAACTAAAATTGACTAAGGTATTAAAAAATGGTGGACAGGGATGTAGAGGAACCCTAAGTTGAAGGAAGTAGTTTTAGTAAGTTAATATACAGGCCAAAACGTATTGGAGAAGAGTACTACCATTTCCAATTTAATTTAACTCGCAAAATCTCGTATAACTTTGCTTTGCTTAGACTTTTAATTAAGACATACACACAATGTTCCATTGTTAATATTAGTAGAAACAATTATATCTTACTTTGCTTCTTGCGCG
>LQNS02020120.1:14285220-14304410 GCA_001587735.2 Parhyale hawaiensis | reverse complement strand
GCCCACGCCAGCGCGCAAGTCGTCGCCTGTTGACCCAGCTGTTGGAATTTTGGGCTTTGTCTCAAAAATGAAAGCTGATAAAGCAGTAGTGAACGTTGGACGAGGTTTCAGCTGTTGTGATGCTCAACTGTAGTGAACCGATGGAAAGTTCTCTACATGTTTACAGCTGAAGGACTTAAAAATGCGTTTGTTACTTCACTTCAGGAGATTTTTTTGCGTGAATATCTTTATGAGAGTATTTTTTTTTTGTTTGAAAGCTCTTTAATAATATATTATTCAGCTTTCAAATGAGACATAGCTGATTTTTTTCTGAACAACATTTCATTCTCTACGAATGTTAGAATGAAAATTAGTAAAATTGCCCCAATTACCCCGCTACCCGCATTAACCCGCTACACCCTGTCCTCTTAACCATCTAAAACTTAAACTTCACCTTTAAATTCTAAGAGACTACATGGTTGTTCACTTCACACTCGATAATGTTCCGAATGGTTATAATAATGGTTTTCGTACGCGAAATAAAATTTTTCGTAGGTGTTAATTAGTTATCGTGTCTAAAGCTTTGTCTAGATAAATATATTTGATATTTACAGGTAGACCTCTTGCAGAGTCATTCCCTTGAAGGTGACGTTGGAAGTAGGTCAACATGTTGTTTTTGCCTCTGTTCCAATAATGTCAATACGATTCGAACAAGGTCACGCATATTTTCCTATGTTTTATTATTTGCTGCGCTACAACTAAATTTAATCGAATATTGTTTTATGATGAAGAGAGTTGAGGACGAAGTGTTTCTAAAGATAATGTATATTGGAATGCGCGTTCACTTTGTAGTCAAGATGATCGGAAAACATGGGAAATATAAAGCCATACATGACTACGGATGATGAATCGGAAGAAACAAAGCTAGTTTAGGTTTGAAGCTAAAGGCAAACCTAACCACTATTGTTATTTTCACTGGATATTTATGGTACATTCTACTATGACTTGATTGTATAAGTCATTGCCTTAGATGCTAGTGTTTTATTTTATTTTTTGTAGCATAGTTGCTAAGATTCCTTATACTTAAAAAGTTAAATAAAACGTATTCGTGAGTTTCAAATGTTATGATTCGCTGGCATTTATTTATGTAGCATCCTTTCACTCCGTTTTTTATCATTATTATTATAAAGTCGGGAGGTGTCAAAGAAAACGAAAGGAAAGCTAACTCCCTCGCTCTAGTTAGGTTACCTCTCCAGTTGAGTCAGTAAAGCCTGGAACCGAAATTTACCTTATTGTATCTTCACCTGTATTTATTAATGCGTATATTCAGGCCTAGAACTTCGTCCGTTACTCGTACGCTACACGTAGATGCGTGTGGTTATAAATATTTATTGATGCGTCTTACAGGCCTGGAACTGTGTCCGCTGCACATACGCTCTGCGTACGGTGTCAGCGTGGCGTTGCCGTACGCGCTGATGCTCTCCCTGCTCGCCGGTATCGCCTACGTCACATTCGACTGGCGAATCATTCAACTTGGCGGGTCCGTGCCGCTCGCCCTCCTCATCATCTTGTCTAATCCCTAGTAAGTCGGTGACGGAAGGGATTACTTTATTAGATGCTTGTATTCTGTCCTAGGTAATGACCCTCCTCTTAGAATAAACACAACCTGTTCTGTTGTCTTATAATACCCACAACCAGTTGTATGCTGACTACCTGTGTATCTCATGGGTTGGACCTCAGCTTGTTCTTGCTAATGATGTCCGAACGTAAAGGCTGACTTACACGACAGCCAGACAGCATGGGTCACATCTAGGTCAACCCACGAAACTTCCTACAAGAAATTATGAAGTTTGCTAAACTCTTTCTACCTGTTTTTGGGTGGACAGACAAATATACATATTTACAAATACTGTATACAAATATACTTGAATCCTTAACGAAAACATTATCACCTCTCTCACTTCGTTTGCGGGTGATAAAGAAAACGCATTTATTTCTCCCCGAAGGGAGGTTTCCATAGCGTAATACTATTACATCTGATTAGCTTGATAATGTTTCCGAGTTTAAACGCGCTCTATTGGAAGAGATATCCACAACTCTGCTAGTGATGCGTGCTTGTATAGTTACTGTACTTGCTCCATTGGAGTTCCTACCTGCTTCCGCGTTACGTGGGAGGCCGGCCACGGAAGGAGCCCTCGTTCTTCTTTTATCTTCTCTGTTCTTCTTTCGTCTCTTTGAGATGCTCTGTGCCTCATTTTATTGCCAACTTGGGACCGAACTTCACTACTTTGAGTATATACTCTCTAATGTGAGTGTGATGTTGAGCTTAGAAGTTTTAATATAATTTTAATATGATCAATTAAAGTGTTTCTTTGTCGCTCCTTGTGTTTCCACTTTCATCATCACCCGTAACATTTGTTTGCAGTTTACTTAAAGAATCTCCTCGCTGGCTGGTGTCGCAGGGACGCCTCAATGAAGCGGAAATTTCTCTTCGTAAGCTTGCTGCGGCCAATTCATCTGCGTACAATATGCCTGAAGACCTGCATGGCGTGCTAACAAGGATATACGAGGTAGGTACAACACGCGTTCCTCAGTCTTGACCCGCCTGAGGACGTGTATGGCGTACTAGCACAATACACCAAAATTTAATCATGTCTTTTAACATTACCAACAACATCTGTAAATTTAATCAAAATCCATTCATAACTTTTAGAGTTATTATGCCAACAAGCATAGAATTAAAAACGGCGATAAACTAGCGAACGAACGAACAGATCATCACAAATATTTGGTCACTAACTTTTCGTGATATACCAAACAACTGGTGTTAATTTCATTAAAATCTGTCCATAATTTTTTGAGTTATGGCATTCAGAAAAATGAGGCAGACAAACAAACGGATGAACAGAGCTTTACCAAAAGTTAATCATCTGTTCCTCTTAACATACCTAACAATCCCTGTGAATTTTGTCAAAATCCGTCCTTAACATTTTGAATAATCTTGTTGACAGACAGAATAACAGAAAGATAGACAAACCCGACGAAAATATAACCTCCTTTGCGGAGGTAATAGCAATAATTTCCAGGTAATATGCTGAGGATGTTACGACGAGCAAATGTCCGTTTTTTTGCGACCTATTCATCCACGCTTGTCTGTTTGTCTCTGCTTGCCAGTAACTTAGCTCAAAAAGTTATTAAGGGATCTTCAAGAAATTTACATTAACTAGAGTACTAGAAATATTACGAGGAGTAGTTTTTGAATTTTAGTGATGATGAAAATGAAATTCTGGATTCCGGCCCAGTTTAAATTGTTTGTTAAAAATGCGTTGCTCGGCGGAGGTATCCACTCTCAATTTGCGTCTCGGGCGCAACTAGAGCACTCTGAGAGCGCATACCTCCGCCAAGCAAGGCAAAATTTACGATAAAATCAAACTGGTCCTGAAATTAGGATTTCATTTTTATCATCACCAAAATTTGGTCATTTGTGCCGCTTAGTAATAAGTGTCTGTAATTTTTTTATAGAGATTCCTGCGTTACTTTTTGAGTTATGTTCTAACAAATATTAATTGAGACAAACATATGGTCAAACACACAAACGGACGAACCGATCATAACCAAACTTTTTAGTTTGTGTCTTTAATATTTCGAACAATTCCTGCACATTTCATAGTGATCTGTTAATAGCTTTTTGAGGTGTGTTGCTGACAAACATGTAGACAAACAAACAGACCAACAGATCATCGCAAAAATATAGTAGTTTGTTCTTCGTAATTTTCCTAAGAATTCGTGTAAAGTTCATGAAGATCAGCCCGTAACTCTTTGAGTTATGTTACCAAGAAAAAGTGACAGATAAGGAAAGAAACAAACGGTTGATCAGATCTTCAATAAAGTTAATCATCTGTTCCTCCTAGCATGCCTAACAATAACTGTAAATTTCGTAAAGATCTTTCGGTAACGTTTTGTGTTATTTTTGTGACCGACAGACTGACAAACACAGAAACGCCCAGAGAAACTCGACAAACTTATACCTTCCTTGGCGGAGATGATCATTTGATCACAGTTCTTACTGTGGGTATATGGGCATAAGCTGGTGTCAATTTCACATTTGCCTCTTGCATTCTATATTGAAACCAGTTTTGTAATAAATAGATAGGTGGAGAACGACCTCCCCAATACCGTGCTTTTTTCCATACAGTCTTTTTTAACTTGTGCACGTGTTATAAGATACGATAATTTTATACGCTGCATTATACACGGACCTCTACTCTACCCCAGAAGGAGCTCTGCAACCAGAGCTACCCGTCGTTCTTCACTCGAGTGGTGTCCCTCGTGACCTCGGCGAGACTAAGAAGAGTGACGTCCATTGTAATATTGGTGTGGCTGTTCCAGAGCTGCCTCTACATCAGCATACCTCTGAGCTCTGAATATTTCTCGTGAGTATGGCAGCGACTTAGCTAATTGTACCAGCGGTGTAACTGCCCTAATGGGGCCCTGACGGTCGGGCCTAGAGCTCTCTTGACCCCTTTTGTTCTCGTGTTCACTTGACGTCTTTGTTTCTACTCCTACTGACGTAGTATTATTTTATGCTCTCTCTTTCCAGTTTGGATGTGATTTACCGTTCATGTGTTCTTCATATTTTTGCCCAGAGGCTAGTGACCAGTCTTAAACTAACTTTATATGTTAGACGAAAGTCTTTGTTCAATTGGGTCGGTAAAGTCAAACTAAGCCATGCCCGCTTGACGTGACTTGCCCGGAATGTCTGCCAGGAACTTCAGCTTGGTCACTTTGAATCGTGTGGGAGGTGCTGGAAGCAGCACAATTATGGTGAACCTGCCGATATTTACATTTTACTGGGTAAGCTTATCCGATGAAGCGTCAACGCCTGAAACTTGAATCAACGAGTTGAACCAAAGCTCCAATCGGAAGCTACGGACAAGTCAAGTCCGCCCTGGTAACTCGATGGGCTTGTAATTTATGTACAATTCTTACCTTCCAGGGCTAGAGTAAACGCTACTTGTTGCTTAATGGCCACTTTCAATGAGAATTTGAAGTGCAACAGTACCTATCTTGCTGCATTGACCGCAATTCCCACTAATGCAGCAAGGAGTGATGCAGTGTGGTGCCGGATCCGCGCGGTAGGGCATGTCCGCGCTTTTTTTTTCTCTCCGTCTCCGGCGGCCTTTGATTGGGGCGTGCCTTGCGGTTTCCACGCATCCGGCAACGTCCGGTCGGAGCTGTGGCTTGTGCCCAACTTGGTGGGTTGCTGGGGAGCGTGGGAAGAGGGGCGCGGCCCTGTCCAGGGGCGCGTCCTGTCGTGTGGGTGCGGCGTGGCCCACTGCACTTCACTCAAACACTCCGTTTTTGGTCCCCTCAGGACTGTGGTCTGATTGTGGCGCTGCCCCAACTAGGTGGTAACATAGACCAGGGCCTGCAATACTTGCCTGCAGGATCAAACGCCATCACTATTTCCTCCATGCGGTCAGAGAGGGTGGTGTTCAAACTCCGTTCTCTTGGAGGCAATTCAACTACAGCAACAACAACGGACACTTCAAGCCTCAAAGGCTTAATTTCGCTGCCCAATCAAACGCACCCCATAGGCTATAATATATTGTAAACTAACTGTATGCAGTGACCTACCGTGTATGGTAAATTAACATTTATGTGCCGGCTATCATACATGATAGCATATAATTTTGCATCAACAGATATTCGTCGTTCATGCTGGCCGCCGATATTCTGCCCCAGAACCAATTTTACAGAAACAGCACAAAGAAAATTTGAGACCTTATTACCAGTGCGTCTCAAGCGTCGCTGATATCTGCTGCACCTTAAATTATACGGCCTGCCCTGCCATAAAATTCAGCACTTCAGCTTTGAAATTTTAACGTAGGAAGTCCAGTTGCTACAAGCTGTTCTGAAATATTCCATATCTCTTTGGTGGAGGCAGTGTCTGCTCAGTGTCATATAGTGGGTGTATATTTGTCTCACCTACTCTCATGACGAGTCTGTAACTTTTATGCTGGCTTTTTTTTTTTTTTGCTTACTAGCAAGTCGTTACTATTGGTTGCCTGTTGACATTGGCTGATTATGTTCATACCTTCATAGGTATGGCCTCCTCTTGTACGGTACCTGTCTGTTTGGGACCCACACTTATTGTTATGTTGCTTAGTATGAACTGGTAGGCGTATCTGTGAACCTGTGTATTGCGGTAAGCCATTAAGTTCTTAATGAAGATGATATCATTGCCGCCGCAAAGTGTTTTTTTTCTTGATTATGAAACCTTTATTACAATTACAAATAAAATACTGAACCAAAAGGCTTGAGAATTAACATAATTCTCGATACGTAGGTCTATTTTGTATGTATTTTGATAAAATTTCAGAACATAACAAAACATGGTTATGAAAGAAACAGAAATACAGCCCGTACAACAATAATAGCTTAAACTCATTTTGAAACGTACAATTAAAACTATTTCTGTTCAAAAGCTAATTGTTCAAAAGCTAATATTTTCATGGTATGTTTGGTACCATAAATGCAACTTTGTCAGAAATTTTCAGCTCCTGTTAATGTGTAGTTTTCTTTTAAGAAAAGTTTGAAGGTCTTGATCACTTCAAGCGTGCCACGGTAATAGCTTTTAACAACGTTTCATTTAAGCAAAACAAATTATGGTATATAATCAAACAATGAAATGCATAGTTTAATGATTGTTAATAGTTAACATAAGAACCTTCTTCTGGGAAACAAGTTCAATCCTCTTATCGACAGATTCTGTCTAATTTTTCATTTCAGAACGAGGAATAGCGCTTGAAGATGTCTTGATAGCTGTCCATGAGTCTTCTTTTGAAGTGTATTGCCTTCCATCCCTGTAAATAGCCTGCTTCAGAATCCCCCACAAGTTTTCGAGTGGAGCAAATGCCGGCCAAACCATCAAACGGTCAGCTTTCAATCCTAACGATCACAAGAACACTTGTATTGCCTTTGCAGAGTGAGACGGGGCATTATCGTGTTGATATATTAACCTGCGACGCTTCTGCCATGGAACGTCATCCAGCTATGGAAGCAAGGCCGACTCGAGGAGCTGACAATAAGCCACACAAGTTATTTTCACTTCATCTGGCACTCGCCCAGGGCCAACAATTTCATCTTCAATAATTCCCGCCCAAATCATAGCGCCCCCTCCGCCCTGCTGGCAATGGAAACGAGTATGTCGCTCTTGGCAGTTTCCAACCCATCATTTTCCCCAACCGTCTGGTCCTTCCAGAATTACCCTGGTTTCATCGGCGAAAAATATCATCTTTATGCTTGTCTTCATATGCTCTCGAGCCCATTTCAGCCGTGAATCCTTGTGCCTGGCCGTCAGAGGAGGTCGTTTTTCAGGTGTAACACTTTTCCCCATGTTTCTCAGAAACCGGCATCGTGTTTTCCAAACTTCAGGCACATTCACTTGGCTTAAGATAGCCTTCGAGGTTTATCCTTGCTTCTTTAACAATTGCCTTTTCACATTACGAAGATATCGAGTACTACCAGCTTCAGGACGCCAGAGTCCGAGTGCTTTTTCCTTGGCGAATAGTCGGCTAAAAACCGCTTCACTGTGTCAATATGGCGGCGTATTGAAACTGTTATATCCTTGACAGGTGGTCCTTTAGCCGTATCTTTCACTATTTTTACTTTTTCAGCCTCTGACAGACCTCTAGCCCTTCATATTTTTAAAGATTCCCACAAAGGCTAATACCGTGCCCCGCTTGAAAAGTGATCAAAACCTTCAAACTTTTCTTAAATGAAAACTACACATTAACATGAGCTGAAAATTTCTGACAAAGTTTCATTAATGGTGCCAAACAAACCATGAAAATATTAGCTTTTCAATTTAGATAATTTTAATTGCACGTTTCAAAATGAGCTTAAGCTATTATCGTGGCACGGACTGTAGAATGAAAATATTACATTTTTCCTGGGTGCAATAGGTAAGGGACGCCATCGGAAAATATTGAAATGATAGCGAATTTCACCCAAATGACATAACAATTTTCAAAATTTTTAATAATTAGTAAGCTTCCATTGTTCTGTATAACCTCACTGCCTCGTTTGCTGCAGGAACTTAATTTTGTACCAAACGGCGGGGTTAGCTTGTTCCACTCATCCTTCAAAATTTCCCATAATGAATCCTGATTTCTAGGATATCTAATTTGAGCACATTCTCCAATGATGTTCCACACGTTCTCGGTTGGACTGAGATCAGTGTTTAGGGGTGGCGAATTCATAACTGCTATCAGTTCATCGTTCAAGAAGGTGGCAACTGTCCCAGCTTTGTGGTAAAGACCGTTGTCGGCCAACAACAAATTGCCGTGGCCCTGCATCAGCAATGACTCCCATACAATGACGTAACCTCCTCCGTATTTCACCACATCTCTGTTTTTCTGACGCACTTTGGAGGTATTCTTTTACCCACTTTACGCCTATCAAACCTTCTTCCCTCAGAACCAATCACATTAAACTTTAATTCGTCACTGAAACGCACTGTAACCCTCTATGCATCCGACCATACGACATGTTCTTGAGCAAACTGCAGTCTCAGTTTTTGATGTTTTTTTAAAATCAGATTTTTTGCAGCAGGAACACGTGCAAACAAACCAGCATGCTTGAGTCGACGTGAGATAGTAAGCCGTATTCATAAAAATGAAGTATATCCTTGTAAGCATAAGGTAAAAGTATAAGGTAATACTCTGCAACAAAAGGTAGAAGCATAAGCATATCCTTCTTTCCATATTCATAATGATTACTTTATACTTGCGAGGATATCCTCCGAGCAGAAGTAAAAGGTTGACAAGTATTTCAGGAGGCACGGATCCAGGCCAACTAACCTCAACACTTGTGAATGTTTCATTGACATTACAAGTGGCTTGAACATTCAGGATAGACTTGCCTTTTCGATTTTTATTGTACTAACATAGACGACACCAAACATTGACTGGACACTGGCCCCTTAGGCAAATTTTGGTCCCGCAGTTGGGCCTGACTGCACGGTGCCGCAGACGTATTCTATACATTCTCCCATTACTTTTTCATCCTTTGTTTAGGCTACTTGACAATACTTTTACTTTCAGTGATGACTGGCAAACCTTCTAAAACTTCTATGCGCAACAAATTCACAATAATATTCAGGTTTGAAGTGTAATTACGTAGTGCAGCTGTTTATGATAACCTTTGATATTTGCAGTGAAGTTATTTCACAATAGTTAGTGAAATAAACAGTCTCATTTGTAGAACAGAAGCTTCTCAAATTCATGGTATGCTCGATTTGCATGGAAATGCCAAGTAAACAGCTGATAAAAATGTTAACGATCTATATTTGGTAGCTATACGGGCTAAATGAGAAAATCAGAACAGACTACAGAGCTGGAGAGTGAGTTGGAGCAGCTGGCAGCCATAAAGTGATGGAGCCCGGCCAGCAGTGACGTGATGAAGCACTGGCCGCCAGGAAGTGATCTAGCGTTGGAAACAATGAAGTGATCTAGCATAGGAAACAGTGAAGTGATCTAGCATTGGAAGCGGTGAAATGATATGGCCTTAGCAGCAGTGGAGTGATATAGCCGTAGATGATGAAGCAATGGTCGCCATGAAGTGATGTAGTATTAACAGCAGTGAAATGAATCAGCTTTGACAGCCGTGAAGTGATATTGCAGTGGCAACCATGAAGTGATGTAGCTTGTCAGCTGTTAAGTGTTATATCATTGGCCGCCCTGAAGTGATGTGTAGACCACTGTGAAGCGATTTACCACCTCCAACCATGATGTGTTTCAACTTAGACAACCAAAATGTGATGCAATATAGGAAACAATGAAGTGATGTAAACCACAAAGTCGTTTAATATACCTAGGCAGTTATGAGAGATGATAGTGACAATCACGATGCGCAGCTTTAGATGGTTCTAGTAATGAAGGGTTGTATCAGCCATAAATTGTTGTTTTAATAATTATTTACCGGCTATCCTGGTATCTTTATCTCATAGTTGAACATAATGTACTGTAGTTTTAAGCATACTATATGTCCCTTGCTCTTTCCTCTGTGATATCGTTCTGCTCGGAAACGGAGGCTTAAACTTCCTAATTATAACTAACTGTAGTTTTAATTCATTTTTTCAACATTACTGGGTTTTCTTAACCTCACTTATGTTGCGGCTATTGGGATGGGGTCGACCGAAAGCTCTACATCCATCAATTTCTGAAGTTATTGCTTCAAATCCGTCATTGGAAAATACTCAATTGAATGTTATATTAAAGTACATTACGTGCAGTATCTATGAGCGATTTTTTCTAGGAAATTTAATATTTTATTAGAAATTATGATAAATTTACAATTTTTCTTGGTGTCCGAAGGCATGATGTATATTACGAAGGTATATGAAGTCCGAAGGCTAAAGATATATGATTGTGAATTTAGATTCCCTTCTCTGCAACGCATTCCTTATAGCATGACGAAGAAATTAATTTTTGTTTGAGGTCTCTGTGATTATTAGAACTCATTTTATTAACACTTAAGTAAACTTCCAGGCCCCAGTGCAAGAGGTCGATTTCAGTGTCCGGTAAATTTATGGTGTGGTCTATGGTACTAATCTCCATGTAGTTTTGGTTCCAGTATCCCTATGTGAGTACAATCGACGACACCAATAGCTGTCAAAAACGTATACCTCCTTTGCCATAATTGTTTCGCCTCTGCTATTTCTCTGTTGGTAGTTGGAAACTTTATCCATTCATTGGCAGGAGGAACTAGAGCGCTCTGAAGGCGATCGCATATACCTCCGCCAAACAGAGCAACGTGCGACAAGAAAAACTTGAGATTGGTTCTAAACTAGGGTATATATTTCCTCTTACTATCAGCACCAAAATCTGGTCATTAGTGTCTTTTTTTACACTGTAATTTTCTTGAAGAAAAGTCTGAAGTTTTTTTTTTCATGAGTTATGTTGTAGCAAAAATTTGACATTAGTCAAGCACCCTAACAAAAGAACCGATCATCACCAACAGTTGATCATTTACATGTATGTCTTTTATCATTATTAACAATTCCTGTAAATTTTGTAAAAATCCGTTCAAAAATTTTTTTTTAGTTATTTTGCTGACAATCATTAAATAAAACACAGAAACAAACCAACTCACGAATCGTCACTGTAATTTGGTCATTTACTCTTCGTAATATACCTAACAACTCATTTAAATTTCAGAAAAATCCGTCAATAACTTTTTGAGTCATGGCAGTAAGCAAAAAGAGGCAGACATGCAAACTCGATAAAAACATAACCTCCATGGCTGAGGTAATTATTGTATACCATCAACAACTGTAGTAACAGTCCGTGCATGTGATACCGTCGATTGGCAAACACCAAGTTCTTGACCGATACCTTTTTTGCTAGCCAGCACCACTAAGAAAACGCAAACATATCTTCATTCTATGGACAGATGACAAGGCGCCTCCCCGAGGTTTTTATTGCTACTTAAAAATCTGTCCGTAAGCCACTGTACATTTTGATTTTTCAAAACGGAATGATATCTTAAAATCACGATAAAGTGCAGGTAACCGGGGCATGTAATGTCGAATTAACATGCCTTACATCCACAAACTCTGCCATTGTGCCGGGAACCGGACAAAACCGCCTTTTACTTCTAACTAAAAATTGGTACTGAGCAGACTCAGCCTTTATGAAGCATATGCTTTTCATTTGAAGTATAGGGTCTTGTTTATGCAGAACCATTTTTATGCGAGTGAAAGGTTGTGCTTTTACTCTACAAGTATAAGGTTTGCTTATGATTGTTATGAATACAAGTAACAGGATTTCTTTCATATTTTGCAAGTATAAGTGTATCCTTTTTCTTTATGAAAACGTCCCAGTAAATTGAGACACTTTGCCGTCGGACATTTCCCCCATCTCACGAGCAATTTCAGCTGCAGACTTGAAAAGGTTCTTCATGCTCTGTTTCACTATTGTTCTGACTTCTCTTGGAGTGGTTTTTGGTTGGTGGTCTGCCGGTCTTTGGCAACGCTTTGCAATTTCCTACCTGTCTAAGTCTGGCTATGATATGTTGTACGATGCTACGAGATCTTCTCATAGTATTAGAAATCTTTGACAGTGATTTCCAATCTTGGTGAAAACACATTACGTTTTCTTTTTTTAGGTTCAGACAGTGGTCGACGTTTCGTAGCAGCCATAATGAAATTGAATTTGTTCTTATAATGCAGAAGCTTCAATTATGCAATTTATCTGTAGTTTATTTCATGTGGGAAGTCTTTTAAATGCTAAAAAAATGTGATATGGACATCACTAAGGTTTTCTGTTGCATTCTGATGGTGTCCGTTAAATTTTGCACCGAGGAAAAATATAATATTTTCATTCTACTTCTGTTTATTTCGTAACCACGTTTTATAATGTTCTGAAATTTAATCACAATACTTGAAAAATATGCATTTAGAAATACGCCAAGTTTCAATCCTTTTGGTTTAGTGTTTTATTTTTGGTAAAAGTATAATAATGACCCCTAAGTGTTGTATTGTCCTTTTACTGAAGTTCTCTACTGTATATAATAAAACATAACGTGTAAAATCATAACATGCCATATAACAAATAACATATGATAGCGTATTATTTAACATGTAATTACTCTTAGACTTATACCGCATATTTATGTCACGATTAAATTATAGCAGCTCTTCTCTAGGGAGCAGAGGTTGTGTTTTTGATATTAGATTAGTTATATTCATCATTATAAGAGTTGCGCAATGACTGATGTAACTTTGTCCCTGTAGATTTAAGTACAGTATCTTGACTTTACGAAAGCGCTGCTGCTACACCCGAGGTCATGTGTAAAGGTACTGTTTGTTACGTATTTTTATCACATGAGACCCTTAGAATCAGACTCTATCAAGCGCCCTAGGTAACATTACTCAACGTTATATTATTTCTTCACAACACGTGTTTCTCAGGAGCTAATATAGAAGACTTTTTATTCTGTATTATAACATCTGCGTTATCACTTCTAATAATATTCATTTCAGTAATGATCAAAGTAATAGTAGGTATAATGAATAGTAACGTTGACATTGGCGCGTCGTACACTAGGTATGTACTTCCACGGGTAGCAGATGAATCGGTAATGAAGAAATGAGATTCAGATCTGTAATTACGTGAGGCCAACCTTTTATTATTACGTGTAAATAGGATGCCCGCGCTGTCCTAAATGACAGCGAGAAATGTGTAATGACCCTTCTTTATTGATCATACTTTCATTACTAATGTGCTTTTGAAGAATACGCTACAACGACCAACTTGAATTGTTATAAGATATGAGTGCTCTCTGTTTCAATTCATTTGAACAGCACACTTCTTCCTTCCCTTAAATGACTTGGATGACATGCGAAAAAAATTTTATATTTGCAAGCAATGAATTATCACTGAATTTAACTAAATTCCCCGCCGCGCATTCTGTATACACTATGATGCAACTTTAGTACGGCGAAATTTTTTTCACTCAAGCGATAACTGCTTTCTCAAAGGAAGACAGCAAGCTAGAAAAAAATAACAATTGCTGCTCCTACTGCACCCTGAAAATTACTTCTCCTGTGCCTCGTTTATCATCTACTCCATTTGTGCATCTTGAACTGAGAACAAATATAGTTCCGCTGTACGGAGTAAGATATAAAATCAGTCTCCATGAAAATGCTAAAATAATTAAACTTTGGCTGCGCAAGAAGTGTATTTAATTGTATGGATACGAATTCCCACTAGCTTTGGCCATCCCTCTTCTGATTCCTAGTCTAATATTCGCTTATCGATTTCCATCAAAACGCACCATAACTACAAAATCTGCGACCTGCTCTACTTCTTTGCCTGTTTCGTTGAGCGTGACTCAAGAGCTACAGATATACAGTGTAAACATACGACGGGGTTTGGTATATGTTTTGATTCTAATTTCTTTATTTTTACAAACTATACAAATTTATGGAAACTGAAACCCCCGAGTTCGTTCCGTTGTCCCGAATGCCCAGTTAATTGGAATTATATAACCTCAACTATAATAAAACACTTTTACTTTACCAAGTATCTTCATATCTTTACGGAGAATCATTTTGCCTGTAGCATCATTTGTCAGACGTGGTTTCACTTAGATTGCAAAAGCCTTATCGATTGGCCAGCGAAATGAAGTCTTTGAGGTTTGTCTTGTCCGGAGCTTCAGAGAGGTGCCCTGGCTTTCTTCCGTCGGATTGAGTTTCAGGCGCTATCCCTTAACCGGTTACTCTTGGGACTTTCGAGAGCTCAATCTCCACAACATGAGATTTTGAGGGGTCGTGACGTAATCGGGTTGTTTCTACCACCTGAAATACGCCTGAAAGTGGTGAAACCAACGCTCCTGCCCGGAGGTGTAGACAACACAAGCCTAGTGGGCTTAGCTGTATTCAACTCTGGTTGGTCCAACGATGACGTATGAAACGTGTAAAATTACTAACAATATCCTCCTCCCAAGTTAGTAGTGATGCTATGGAATACCTCGTGATGTTGTGCACTTCCATGCGTCGGAAGCAGACCTCCATATGCAATAACCCACTTTTTATTATTCTTATTATTATTATTCTCATCCTACTTGCTGTGCCCATGTGCGTTGGTCTAGTGTAGGAATGCCCTCCTGCATGGCTACCCCTTTTTACTCGACGTACTATATGTACCTTCTTTTTTCCTCTCTTGGGAACGCCGACAGGGATATGGATAGGAAACGTGAGTCCTCTACACCCACCAACTGTCAACTTTTTTTCAACATTTCAAACAGTACTATTGTTATGAGACTATTGATTTTGGTCCGTCGGTTTTGGCCTCAACTGGGACAACAGCAACATGATAGTAAGGGTATAATAGAACACAGATATTGATTACGGAGACACCTAATGATGATTTGTACTGGTCAGGTCACCGTGCGCGTACATGGCCGTGCTGGGAGCGGCTGAGGTGCCTGCCTACACAGTTACTGCCCCCATTACTGCTAAGATTGGCAGGAAACGTTTCCTCGTGAGCGGCTTGCTACTTACTGCCTCTATTGAGGGTGTCGTGCTCACGCTGCAAGTTACTGACGTACAATACTGTAAGTGCACCAGCAATTACTTTCACAGCGTACTATGAGTATTACAGGATTTACTCTGAATGTACTGGTTAGATTAGATTAGATTAGATTAGATAGGAGGCAGTAGACGAACCAACAGGCCCATTCTCAAAGAGACATCTACTCTTTGTGCATCTTGAACGAGAGTAAATATAGTTCCGGTGTACGGAGAAAGAAATAATATCAGTCTCAATAAAAATGCTAAGAGAATTCAACGTTGGCTGAGCAAGAAGTGTTAAAAAAATGTTAACTGAGGTGCAGTCCTGCCAGTAATGTTGCTGTTACTTCTATATCATGGCAGCAGTTACGTCCACAACACTGTTTACTATGGTACTTTACTGTCAGTATAGGAACACGTACATGTAAACTACTCGCAGTGGCAGAATGCGTCAGCCATGGTGCGGAGGATCGAGCGTCTCTGTCAGACTGGTGGATTCTAAAAGGTCACTTCAAGTTGATATTATGTGGCAGGAGAATGTTTTAGTAAAATATACAACTTCATGAACATACTCTGACGGGACAACTGGATGCGCATACCAAAGCAAGAACTCTACCTTCAATAATTTATGCTAGGAGAATTTTTTTTTCGTAGTGAAACTATGAAAATGCAGAATAGCATCCGTAACCCTTTAACTCTCATAGGATTCTTGCAGTGCTTGGCTTGCTGAGTCAGCATTTCCGACATTTTGACGCGACTGTGGGGGTACTGACCTTAACCAGAAATGAAGATGATCAGTCGTCGTAGTTGTTGCATGAGCCTTCTGCGATGCCATAGCTCTGACAATGTGTGATTGACTGCAGCCGTGTATTTCTCTGGGCAATTGAAGAGAGTTGTTCGCCCACCCTATGTAATAGAGAGCAGCGACCCCAGGGAGACTGTGCAGGTTGCGTGAGCTAGGCCTTCGGGACATCTTTACATCGTGCCCACTTTGCTTCTTTCCACTTCCACACTCTACTGATGATGCTTCATTCTAATCTTGCTCTTCCGTCCCCACTTGCTGTGCCCATGCGCGTTGACCTGTGCATGGGTTCCACGTTTCTTTTGCCAGTCTGAATTTCCCTTCTTTCTTCCTCGCTTTGGTTCATAGTGTACTTTGTTGGTAGCGGGGCTCAAACCAGGGATATAATAATAACTGATGGGATTTGGCTACAAACGAACTGGTGCATATGAATTTCCTATTTAGGGCATGCTGTCAAAACGACTTGACCTCACGTTAATAATCGCTTGCGAAACCACGGTCAAAAATTCAACCATGAAGATCAAAGAACTACTCTCAGCCAACAGTTTTTCTCGTACTTCACAGTAAAAATTTGGAATAGACTCCCCTACGAAGTTGTCGGTGCAATGCGTTTAAAAATGGTCTTGACAAACATTGGTAGCCACACCATCCACAGTTACGAATTCCTCCTCCAGGCGTCACAAACTCTTAACGGCCAAAGCTTCAGAAGTACCGTAATCCATTACCTATCTTTCAAGCCCCAACGAAATTAACGTCTGCGAGCTCTGCAGAGCTGCAGCAATTAGTTGTTCTTGCACAATCCTCTCCTTCGCTCAGCTTATTTTCATCTTCTTTTCTTCCTCAGCCATCTAAATTATCCTGATATAATGGCAATAGCTCAAAGAGGGACGAGGCGTAAGTCCCGGCTGCTCTCTGGGACAGGACTTGCTGGCCCGTCTACTGCCAGCTCTCTAATCCAAGCTAATTCAAACTAACAATTTTTGAGAGGTCTGAAGTACACAATGACATGGGCATAAAGATAGCGTGCTCTGTTGCAGAGCCCCTGTGTTATGGCATCTTCACTCTAAATAAATAGCATTCTTTGTAACTACGTTCACGAAGTACACTGGTCCTTGCTGGGTTTCTTGCTGCAAAGTTGTTTTATATGTGCTCAACATTTATTGATGCAATATTTTCGTTCACTTTCAGATGTACTCAACATTTGTCTCTATGCTATTGGCTACACGTGTATCTGCAGTGTGTTCCAAGTAAGTCTCGGCGTTTCATTTTTAACCCTTTTCCTACCAGGCTGTTATTTTACCACAAGACTTTTTTTGTCCTATTGTTTTCCTGCTTGAAAAAAGTCTTTGTAGCAAGGTAACGCAGCTTGGTACAGATACGGTTAATTTTTATGCTCTTTCTCATCTACTAGTAAATTAATATAGAATAATATTTTTTATTATTATCTTCGCCAAGGAGGTTATGTTTTTGTCGAGTTTGTATGCCTGTTTGTCTGTCATTAAGATAACTCAAAAACGTATCAACAGATCTTTACGAAATCTACAGGAATTGTTAGGCATGTTAGGGGGAACAATTGATTAACTTTTGGTGAAGATCCGTTCAACCGTTTGCTTGTTTTTGTCTGCTTCTTTTTTTTCTTAGTACCATAACTCAAAAAGTTATGGACAGATTTTTATGAAATTTACAGTAGTTCTTACGTACTGTCAAATGTGGGGGAAAAGTATGGGGCAAAAATGCACAAATGTTTTGTTGTAATAATTTTTTTTTTAAAACATAGATGGTGCGCTAGGCAGCATCTACTTAATCCCTTATGTATATTAGTTATTATTTGGTCGATATGTTAAAAAAAATTTATGACAACAAAGCGTTTGTGCATTTTTGCCTCCATGTGTTTACTTTCCCCCATTGATGGTATATCATGAAAAGTGATCAAATTTTGTGATCTTGTTTTTCCCTTCATTTGTCTCTGTTTGGTTTTATGTTTGCTAATTTAATGTCATTACTCAAATAGTTATGAACGGATTTTAATGGAATTTGCATCAGTTAATTAGGTGCCTATATCACGAAGAGTAAATGACCAAATTTTTGTGACGATCTGTTTGTTCGTTTGTTTGTCTCTGTTTGATTTTATGTTTGTTGGCAAAATAACTCAAAAAGTTTTGAACGGATCTTTATGAAATTTGAAGGAATCGTTAGCAATGTTAAACGACATAATTGATCAAATTTGGTGAAGATCGATTCGTTCGTGTGTTTGACTAATGTTTATTAGAATGTTTGTCAGTAGTATAACTCGAAGAGTTATGAACGAATCGTTATAAAATTTGTAAGAATGTTGAAGAAAGAAAGACACAATGTTGAAATGTTGAAAGACACAAGCGAACATATTTTGGAGATATCGGTTTGTCCTTTTGTGTGTTTGACTGATATTTCTCAAAATGTTTGTCAGAACATTACACTTGAAATTAGGGATGGATCTACAAGAAAATTACGGAACCTTTTATTGCTGTCAGAAGGCACAAATACCGCAGTTTTGAGGCTTATAAAAAGAAATCGTAATTTCAGAGATAATTTCTAAGTTTCGTTAGCATTCTAATCTTCTGAGAGGTATGCTCTCAGAGTGCTCTAGATGGGTTAAGCTGTAGCCCTATCTAACATTGTCCCCCCCCCCCCCATAATCATGGGGCATCTACGATGGGCGTTAGGCCGCGTCTACACGATCCATCTTTCCGTCGAAGTTTGTGATCGCGGAACGATTTTGATCGACAAACACACGCGGCGAGCCTTCGAAGTTTGTGATTTTTGATCGCCAGCAGTGCTGGAAATCTTTGACCACGATCACAAAAAGTTTGCAAATTATATTTCGCTCTGTGATTAGATGTATCTGTTTTAAATATAATATTTAATAATTAAGGCATCATTTTTTATTTACATTTACCGGCATAGCGAATTTTGTTCAAGTTTGATTTGAACTTCTGTACAGCGGAAAGCATTTGGCAACTATATGTTGCCAATTAGTAATAACTGTAGCATATTGCTCAAGTTACGTCTGTACCTTATATTTTCTTTAGTAAAAGCTACAATTGAGCAAAAGTTACGCTTTAATGGAAGAAACGGATGTACACAGTGTGAATTGCAATAGAAATTAAAGAAAATTATAAATAAAGAATAAGAAATTATTGTTCCATCGTCTGCATTTCTGCATTTGAGGGGATGCCAGTGAGCATCCCGCGTGGCCTGCGCGTTATCAGGCCGCCCCCATTGTCCGGCCACCGGACGCCGCTTTGTTTGTATGAGCTGGCTTTGGGTTTGGGGCTCTGGGTAGCCCCTGAG
>LQNS02020120.1:14250876-14282672 GCA_001587735.2 Parhyale hawaiensis | reverse complement strand
TATTCTTTTGTTTTCTCCACCCGCTGGGCTGGTTGCGTGGGGGTTTGTTAACCTCATGGAGTTTCTCCGTTCCTGCGTCGCCAGTCTGGTGTGATTTAATAATAATAATAATAATAATTTAGCTATACTTTTCGCCAGTATCTATAAAGTTTTACCCGCAAATCAGCATCTACAACTAAAATAATATCTGACCGATAATGTGAGGGCGAAATAGCGATTAATAGTAATGGAATGCTGAATTCGCGCATAGTGACCTTGAAGTGATCGTGGCTTCTGTTTCTGATGCCGTTGGGACAAGGAGCCGAATTGTTTGTGATTTTGATTGTCAATTCTTGTGCTTGTGATCGATGAAATGATGGATCGTGTAGACGCGGATTTAGGGTTAGGTTAGAAAGATTCGCTCAACTTATATTTGGGGAGCAGTGCCTCTAGGAGGACCCTACAAATAACATTAGCTTTAGCTTGGCCCTCAGGACTGCTGTCGTGCGTGTTCACTTGTTTCCATTTCTATACTCCTATTGATGATTCTTTCTTTTCATTCCTGATTTTCTGTAACATGCGCATTGATCCTTTGTGGTTTCCATGCTTCTATTGACATATTGTGTGCATTGCTTCTTCATCTTTGTGGATGCCTTTGTAGTGGATACAGAAGCTAAAACTTCTCAATATTCAAGGCAACTTAATTGAGTTCTTCATCTAAACATTTCGGTTTGAATTTTACACCAAAAAATTTACGTCAGAAAATAACTCTTTTGAATCAAATATTAGATTAAGCTCAAACATTTATGAAGTCAATATGTGCCTATGAAGAGGGTTCGGATTGCTGTAACGCTCTGTTGTTCGTGTCGCGCTGCTTGCAGTCAGCGCTGTGTAGTCATTCCGAGGCACATCGTGGGATTAATGCATTGAAGATAATTATCGATTAACCTCCAACGGTGAGAGCATTAGGGAAAAATACCTCAACTTTCATGGAGATATATTTAATTTTTTTCTGTTATTTTTTTGAATTTCCACAGGTAAATCTCATGTTCTGCTCAGAGCTGTTCCCCACAACCGTGAGGTCGCTGGGCACCAGCATAGCTTTCTTCATGTCCAATGTTGGCTTCAACATCCCACCTCTGTTGCATATTTTTGCTGTGAGTGTTTATACAACAGCCTGCCCCTCCTTTCTTGTAGTCAATTGGTAGTTTTCAGATGAAATTTAGTAGTCATAGCGATAATTTTTCTCAGTTGCCTCTACGACGTTCTATTTCTAGTTTTCTTCTGTTTCTCTTTCGATAGTTTTGTACAGAGTTTTCCTCTGTTATCTAACTTTTTGGTACTAGTATTTTCCTCCTTCACTTTCAAGACTTTCTGCAGCCAATTATTTTTTTATTACTTTCAAGGTTAAGTGTTCCTACCTGTATTGTCTTTCTTTTACTCTATGCTGGTTTTTATAGCTTTTCCTGTTTAGGACTTTCTGATACGATTACTCTTCTATTAACTCATTAACTGCGAAGGCGGAAATATCCGTTCCGGAAATGGTATAAAAGATACAGACTTTCTGTTGATACCCTTCCTGATTCCTTTTTAAAACTGTCCCTCCTCTTTTTTCGCTATGCAGTCTCTTCGCTTGCAAGAGCTTCGTTTCCATTTCTCATAAATGTCGCCATTGTATATCATCTGTGTACTGTATTCCAATAGTATACACAACTTTCGAATTGAATACAAAAACACTGTCAAAGTTACCAGTGTAAATCAATACAGTCTTCCTGAAATTAAAGAACAATTGACTTTGGCGACCCGGGATACCATTGGCAACAACAGGGTTAGCTATTTCTACATAACTATAACAGCGAAACAGATGCTTGTTCTCTGCTTTGATTCGAATTAGCCCTCGTTCTGCTTGTTTTATATTAACGTTTAGGATGTGGCCGTAATTTTGTTACCCCCATATGCATCTTGTGATATCTGTTTCTCATAGGACTAGTATATTTTTAAACTTCGTTTCTGACGTGCATTAGTCCTTATGAAGTTGAAATAAGTGCGGTTTTCTTTCTATTATGTTCTAGACGGAGCATCTCTCATGGTTGCCGACGGCCATCTACTTAGTCTTTGCTGTTCTGGGTGCTCTGCTGATCTTGCTCCTCCCTGAGACCAACAACAAGCCTCTTCTGCAGTCCGTCCGAGATGGTCCCGAGTCTCAGCAGTGACGCGCTTAGGCTCTGCTGTCTTCTGTATTGAGTCAATAATGGCCCAGAGTCCGAGGAGCGAGTAACACGTAGGCTCTTCCTGTGTCTGCAGTCAGTCAACAACGGCGCCGAGTCAGAAAAATGATACGCTTTGACTCTGGTTTTGTAGGTAGTCATTCGAAGACGGCCAGGGGCTGCAGTCATTCAAAAACGCCTAGAGTCAGAGGAGTAACGCGTGTTGACTCGTGTTTTGTCTGTAGTCAGCCAAAGAGGGCTCAGAGTAGGAGGAATGGCACACGTTGACTCTGGTTTTGTCTGCAATCAGCCAAAGACGGCCCAGAGTCCAGGAAATGACACACGCTGACTCTTGTATCGTCTGCAATCAGTCCAAGACAATCCAGGGTCGGAGGAATGACGCACATTGACTTATTTTTGTCTGCAGGCAGTCGGAGTCGCCCAGAATCAGGTGAGTAACGCGTGTTGACTCTTGTTTTGTCTGCAGTCAGTCAAAGATACCCAGAGTCAGAGGAATATCACACACGTTGACTTTGGTTCTGTCTGTGTTAGCCGAAGGTGGCCCCGAGTCAGAAAAGTGGCACGTTTTGACTCGTGTTTTGCCTGCAGTCCGTCAAAGGCGGCCCAGAGTCAGAGGAGTGACATGCTCGCATCTCAGCCAATACAGAATAACTAATAGTTACCTATAACGAGCCAGTAAAAACTAAGGTGCTTGTCCAGAGATGAATTTGTAAGCCAAAACGTCAGTGTTATAACCGTAAAAAAATGGCTTAAAGCCAAAGATATTTCTAGAGCCTTGGTTGGCCTTTTCATTGTGTAAATAGCGGTATGTATTACGATGTATATATTCTGTCCATCTTCTGTGATCTGTTCGTCTGTACTTTATTCAGTTAGGTACATAAGATCATCGTAACAGTCTGATACGAGTATTACTGATATAATTATTATAGGTGTGATTAAATTAGGATAATATTTATTGTTATACTAGTAAAGCCGCACGTCAGATATATGCCAGCGTAGAATTTGCTTTGGTTCTTCATTGTCAGTCTTTCGTTCAGTCGATGAGAGATGTCCCTCAGGGGTATATTCTTACAGGCCCTTTCCCTGCCACAATATATTTCGGCCTCATGCACCCAAGGGTTCCAATTGCCTTTTCCGCTGCGGATGTTGCAGCTTGCGCAAGTTCTTGCTGACAAGGTTAGTTTTGTAAAGTTAGGTAGGCTCGCAATGCTTCCCCTTCTGTTCCATGCGGTGGGCCGTCGATCTAGGTGGCCAATTTTTTCCCGCGAGACTCCTACCTTCGCCCTTGTGGAGGACCACGGAAGGGGCCTGCCGCACGGGCGTTTCTTTCTTCTGTCTTCTTCTCTTTTCATTTCTTGCCCGGTGCCGATCGGCGGCTGAGCGAAATTGTTCTGCCGAGCCGTGTCGAGTTGGAGATGCTTTATAAATTTTGAGACACAGAACTCACTTACGCGAGTTTGTCCGCCACTCACGATGCGGCACGATGCGTCACGATGCGGCTTAGAATCGCTACACTATAATCTCTATCACTAAACCTTGAACCTTATTTTCAAAATACTCAAAACTCCCTTATTTCATTCCCATGGCGGCGCCAGAAAATGTACATTGGGAGGCTGAAGGGAGCTGCAGTAAAATGTGGAGGGGCTTCGTAATATCAACATATATGTATGTTGGTTACATGACAGCAATGTGAAGGACATGGTCATTACTGAGCGCCTCCATTGTTTCCGTCACTGATTGCCTTTGTAGTGAAAAGGTTAATTCAACCTATTCAAATTTTAATACCATTATTCTAATACACAGAAAAATATAAAGACTCCAAACGGTATGCGATAGCTTACGGATGGATTGAGTACGCAATTATGATGAGTAGCATCAGGTTGATTGCAGTCATGCGTAGTTGCTCACTCCGATTGGCTGTAGCGTTTTGTCGGCCGCGCGTCTCTGTGTTCGGCTTCTCGTTTCGTGCTACAATGCGACAGGCGAGCCTTCATGTGAACTGCTTTGTGTAGACAGTGAGTCGTCTGAAGCGTACCTTAAAAGGTCAAATACCAGCTATAGATTAGTAGAGGAATGCCAGCTCCCGCCATGGAATGTCAAGTTAAATCGATACGCTTACCTTAGCCTTAGTTCCTCATAGGGGACGTATATATAGGGTTAGGTTAGCCCATCCGATGTTTGGAGAAGCGACGGTGGATTACAGTAGCCTTAAGCTAGGCCGCTGGCATGCTCCTACTGATAATACTTTCCTCTGTTTTTCCTCTTCTTTCTCGACTTGTTGTACCCGTGCGCGTTGATCCCGTGTGGGAACACATTCGTGCATGGGTTTCACGTTTCTATCGACATACAATATATCCCTTATTTCTTCTTCTGTTAGATCGCCGTTGTTGGGGAAACGGAGCTCAACTATATACTTTCTTAATAATAAGTCTCAGTTCGGTCTATGGGACATCGTTTTTCTAGCTCACTGCTTACACAGTCGAACTCTGCTCGCTTCTTTCTCTCCTGATGGTGCTTTAGATGCAAACGGTAGCTAGGCGTCGGTTCAAGCTCTGTGTGGATGCGCAGAAGTGAAGACCTAGTAGGGCTGTTTGGTACCATCGGTTGACACTCTCCAGTAGGCCTGGGCTTTGGTTGGTCGGAGTCCCTTCTCTTTAGATTTTCCTTTCCATCGCTCATCCATCATTTGCGAAAGCCTCACTTAGAAGGATTTTATCCCTTTTTAATGAATTACAATCGATGCAATTTGAACGACGCGCTGGTGTTCTTCCCACTAATAGAATGAGTAACCGATGGTATCTTCACACCTAATATGCGAGCTCGCTATTATAGTTCCGAACAGGACGAGCAGACTTTTTTTACTTGCGGTAAACTGAGCTTAAGATTGTGCAGCACCTTCTACCAGCATTGCGAAGCATATAATGATGCTCCTGCTCCTCTTCTTATTTGGAATGGGCAGCAACCAGCGTCTTCAGCATTCTTAGTCGAAAATCAGGGAGTCATACATGTCCATGTGTCTCTCTGTCAAGGGGACACCGCAGCCCCTAGGTCTGTTTCCAAGCGTCTTTTTAGTCGCTTCGAGTAATAAAAATGATAGTATTAATTACAGTAATTAAATCGGACATGACGTGAGCACAAGTTGCGTGTCTGCTTGTAATTATCGCTGCTATTCAGCATGGCGGTGCAGGACCCGCCTGCGTATCTCGCGTGCTGGTGGCGCCTCCCTTTGTTCTGCGGCTACAGTTCCCTTGCATCTTCTAGTCTCACAGGCCGTCTAGGCTTTAAACAAATACACAAAACTCCCTCTGTTCCGAAATAATTGTTCCATAGCCACAAATTTCGTTCTGCATTAGCTGTTCGATCTCAGCCAAATTACTTGCTGTTTACATTAACAGATTAGCGAGTAAGTATCATTAAGTAGTTCAGCCATGGCCAGTACTAACCTGTTAACGGAAACCGCTAATAATTTGGCCGAGATCAAACTGCTAATGCAGAGTGGAGTTTTCGGCTGTGGAACAACTGTTTCGGAACAGGGGGAGACGTAAAATACAGACCGTCTGTAGTTATCTGTTCACACATTGCCGCCGAAGGCACCCGCCGGTTTGTCTCTTCACAAAACTGGTGCTTCGTTGCAACAGGGCAGTATCTGGATCTATGTTAAGCTGTTTATCTATTAGTTTACTTACCTGTTTAGGAATGTGTTTATTGATTTATCTGGGTTGCTGTATATATTTTTGCTCTTTAATTTATGAATTGTGTGTGCATTCGTATACTAGTGTGTGTAGGACCATAAAAGAGTAGTATGAAATTTGATGGACACACTTTCATTCTTCATGCCCGTGCGCATTACAAATTAACGTTTAATGCTATCAGAAGACGATAAGAACGTATGATGAAGTACAAATCGGTGATGACCCTGCTTGCTTATTATAGCTGTTGTTCAGAGTGTTGAAACATCTATTTACTTTGTCTATTTTTAGTATCTTGCCTTTTTTTTTTTACTACTGATGATCCTTCCCCACTTGCTATATTTTTCCATGCTATTGCGTATTTGGATGCCCCCGTTTATCTTGACACTCTAAATTTAGGTGTCAGTTGGCTCGTCAGAGTGTTTTGCAGCTAAGCCTACAAGGCTGGACTTGTCCGGAACTTGCGAGAGGGTCGTTGGGTCTACCACTTGGGATCGTGTTGCATGTATGTGCAGCCACCCAATATACGTCTCAGAGGTGTGCACACTCCACTTTACGGAGCAGGTCTGAGTAGTCGCAAGTCTCGAAGGTAATCGATTTAGAGTTAACCTCTGAGCTGACAGAAGCCAGCGCATGCACACCTGTGTGGAGTGCCAGATAAGTCGAGCCTATTTGGGCTGATTTTCACTTACCAATCGATAATACTCTATCTGACTTTTCCTCTTTTGCTTGATTGAAACGCTGCGTTGTCTGTAGAGAGGCGTAAACTTGCTAGCTAACTTCTCTGGCTTTCAACTACACTGTCGATATCCGATACATAGTGTTCTACCCTACCTACTTCCTCGTTCTGGTGCTGGTGCTTTGTGTACGTATGGTGATCCTCTCTACTTGTATTTCTATACATATCCAGTTATATTACATAGCTGCTGCAGTATGTAGGCTAGTAATGCATCGAATGTTATAGCACCATCTGACATCTAGACAATTCGTCACTCTTCAGTGACTGGACGTAAGATTTTCACAGCCATTGCCATTTCTCAACATCCGTAGGCATAGACCTGAATCCTATGCTTTAATTCTGTTAAACGCGTGTTTTGGCAATTTTCTCATACTCCTAATTCTAAACCGCAGGGGTTCTCAACTATTTAACCCCTGCTCCCATTACTCCCATACAAAATTATTCAAAGCCATCGTAAAGTGATAGAAAAACAAAGAAAGAACCTTTTTATTTAGGTCCTATTTCAGGTACTTCAGTTATTTACCTCCGATTCTATAATTTTGTTTACCCCCATAGGGGTAAACTTACCCCCTATGGGGGTAAATTTATCCCTGGTTGAGAACCTCTGCTCTAAAGAGGACAGTTCGTCGAGGAATGAACACAAAGCTTAGCTCCGTTCTCTCACGGTAGGTTTGTATATTTTTGCAGCTTCTTTAGGTTTAATGTTGGCATTGCTTACTTGTACGTCTGTCTAGTCATTCCGACATCTCTTATGGCGAGGCTACGCTATGCGTTCTCACACGCACCACTGGATGCGAGCCGCACATCCTCGCATCAATTGGTGCGTGCGAATGCCTAGTGTGGCTCCGACATTAGCCATCAACTATTGTTCTTTTATTTTTGCTTTGATGTAGTAAATGTACTACAGAGGCTCAGTGCTGTACAGTTACCGTATATTTGCACATAATTAGGTGCCGCTGAGATATCCCAGTTACGCTTCCATATTGTAAGTTCACCGCTCGCGAAGAGATATTGGGAATTTGTGGCTCAATATTTGCTGCTTACCCTGCGATATTGTATATATGTATTTCGATGTGTTGTAAATTAACAGTTTACGATGCTACGTCGTAAACCTGCTGCTTACGCTACAATTATGTAAATATGCTGAATACTTTGTCATATTGTCAATTGTGCCTCTTCCACACGGTATTGTAATCCTTTGCGGATTATGAGCAGCATTTTATATACGTCCGCTGCTTACTCTGCCTTATTGTAAATTCACTATTTACGCTGCCATGTAAACTTGCCGCATAGGAAGAAGCTGCGGTTTCGCAGGTTTCTTGCTGATTCTCCGGTTTTGTAAGCTTGTTGCTAAGCGAACGTATTATATCGAAGCACATGTTACTGTCATATAGTAAGCACAGTTAATATATTAATTAATTGCTGACAGTTTATTAGCGTATATTTCGTAGCTTTATTTCGTCGGCCCCTTTATTGTCTGCCAAAGAATATTTCTCTGTTGCCGCGCAATTAAGTGCTGATAGATTTATCTCCGTTATTACTAACGTGAAAATATTTTTCTGTGAACACGGGAGCTAATAAAATGATTTCTCCACCGTCCATTTTTGGTCGCCAGCGAATACCTGTCTGTCAGGACGTAAGAACGAAAACTGTAATTTTATTTTTCGAATTATATTCTTGGGTAGACTTTTGTGTAACAGCGTGAGCACACACAATGCGTTCGTTTATGTTGTAGTTTCGGCATAAATTGCTCGGTCCTCCTTGTGTGCGACGGACTAGTCCTTCTCTTTATATCTCTCTCAAATAATAATAATAATAATACAATAGATGTGCGGAGGATGTAGTATTTTCGCGTCCTGTTCAAGGCTAGATTTCCCAGGAAAAGAATTGCAGTTGAAACCCTGACGCTTTTTTTCTTCAAGTACTAGTTTTTGCGGCAATGGAATATCGCCGAATGCACTTTGAACCAAAGACAAATTTCCTGTGCTGTGGAAAACTCTTCGCTTGATTGCATGAGATTGTTTTTCTAATTTTTCGGTTGTGTTTTCACCCCATGTTTCCTGACTTTTACCCTATATCACCGAGCTGCAGGTTGATGCACGAGTGTTTCGAATTTTTTACATTTGAGAGATGCTATTCTTAAAAAAAAAATATTTTCTTGTGCTAGCACGGCATTATTTGGAACGCTAAGTAGTCCCAACTTGGCGCTATAAATTACCTGAAAAAAAACTTCCTTTTACGAAGCTTGTCCTGTAACTCATTCTGCTTCCAGCCGCGTTCAGTGAACCTTTACCGGCAAGTGACTATATATGGTTACTTCCATAATGGTAGTCACAGGTAAAGCGCATTTCAGCCATCCAACAAAGGGTTCAACCTGCAAAAAAAAGCGTACAAAGATAATGGGAAATGAAAACGATGCTTTAAAGTTTCAGTTTATTGGTTGGCGGATAAACTACAGCAAAATGCAAATAAATATATTTATTATCAGTCGTAAATTTTGAATTTTTTTCTGAAAATCAACATATCCCGAGCTAATTCTGATAGTTTACACTGAGTTTCCTATCAATGTATTATTATCTGTTGGTCAAATTCTGATTCTCAGTGCTCGTTTGGTATTCCTGGTTAGTCACGGGTTAGTAAAACTTAAATCCGTGCAGGAACACTCAGCCTGCTGCTAGAGTATACGGCAACAGACGAGCCTGCGACTCAGTGCAACCTCCCAGCCCAGCAATCAGAGACACGTTGACCCCGACAGATACATGCGGAGACACAAAGTAACGGTATACACCCACACTGCTCGTCATACACCCACAATTTAGCGTACACTATTAGCGGACTGTACATTTTTTTTTTTGTTACAAACCGTTCGTAAAAATAATCTCCACTCGAACGTTTTTTGGCCGACACATTACTTACGCGACTGACGCAGGATAAAACACATCTGTGGACATGAAAATGTTTAGAAATTTGCAGTAGCCGTTTTGTGATAACGTAGCGTATGTCTGAGTATCTGAGTCCTAATTTAAACTTTATATATACTAGCCTTGCCAATGAACCCTGTTCTCTTCACCGTATAAAGACAAGCTAAAATGCCTGTTTCTCGTTGAGATACCATTGTTTTACACGTCCTTACGAACACTGGCTAATCATTTACCGTTCAGATTGAAGAGACGAACCTTATGAGAATCAATGCATTTCTTATCTTTGGTACAGTGCCATGCGCACGACATGTCTACGTTTGATTTGACCATTAAGGCTTAAGGATCAACTATCGGTATAATAGCGCCGTATTTTAAGGCTTTAACCCATCTATTCCCAAAATCAGCACGCCTTCGCGTGCACCAGCGGGAATTGCTTGTCTTGTTTGTCTGCACGAAACTTGCACTTATTTTCGTTGGTACATAGGAACTCGCGATTGTTCGGGACAACACTCATGTCAGTATATCGCCCAGTATTCTGAGGGAACTTTCCAAACAATACTGTGGCTATGAGAAACAGAAGGTTTTTAGGGTAAAATTTGCTTCAGTGGCATCTCGTAGTTATAGCAAGCTTCTACTACTGCAGAGGTTCATAACTTATGGAATTTTATGCAAATTTAGTGTATGTAGTCTATTAATGAAGTGGCAAATTACCTTCGCTAAATTTTAAGAAAAGTAGTAAGTTATTTGCAGCTAAAATTGACTAAGGTATTAAAAAATGGTGGACAGGGATGTAGAGAACCCTAAATTTAAGGAAGCAGCTTTAGTAAGTTAATATACAGACCAAAACGTATTGGAGAAGAGCACAACCATTTCCAATTTAATTTTACTCGCAAAATCTCTTATAATTTTGCTTCGAATTTTAATTAAGAAATACACACAGACAATGTTTCATTGTATAGGTACCAAAATTGGAAAACTAATTAGACAAAGCGCAGTGACTGGCGGAAGTTTTCATAAAAATACTACTTGTGACGGTGGCTGCAATAGTTCCATTAGCCATGAAATTGTTCCGTCATAGTTTCTGGTTCGTTGAAGACGCTGAGTACTGGAAAAGGCGTTAATAACCCGTGGGGCTGAAGTTCAAAAAATCAAATTGCTTTACTACTTAGTACAAACCAAAGATACTTCGTCTGTCGCTGCTTATGGAAACTTCGTATTTTCTATGGGATAACTAGTGTTAATGTGCGTCTGGTCGAGGAATTTGCCATTACCTTCAGTTTGCCGAGATGAATGATTGCTAAACAAATTGTAGTCTCAACTGTTTCAATGATAAAATAAAACTGGCACTGCATACTGTGATCAACGATTATCCTGTTAATGTGTTAACTGTTTATTCTATAGGCACCCTAGACTGTAGAGTCATCTCAGGATGTACGTGGAAAATTCTACAGCTATTATTGAATATTGAGGCGTTTGATTTTTCCAACAGCTAATAGGAAGAGTGTACTTAAGGTAAGCATATATTAAACAACATAAATCCAGGAGTAGGTAACTCAATATAACGGCGTGATAAAGATGACCCTTAAATGCATGACGTGACATAGACAACGCGTACCAAAGAGTGTTATTGCTACGGGAGTGTTAAGATTAAATCGTGCATTAAAGGGTTAAAAGCAGTAAACCTCCACTTTACGATACATATATGCCAATATTCTTAGTTGTGAGCTTATCTCCAAAATTGTGGTACACATTTCACAATCGTATACTTCAGACTTCTTTTTTTTATGGTAACTGTGTTGATTCACTGAGTTCTTACGACCCTCGGTAGCGTAAAAGAATCAGCCGTGGCTAACTCTAACTTCGGTACTGGCTCGCACTAGGACACACTCTCTCATAGCTAGGTATGCGAGAACAATAAATAAATTGAAACACAGTAAGAGCAAGACAGCGTTAACCCTATTTTAACTAGGCCGTGCGCCCACGCTACGAAGGAGTACCAGAAATTGATGCCTTGTAGCGAAAGAGCACAGCCTCAGTAAGGGTTAACTTTACTGCCTACAGAAATTAACCCGTTCATCGCCTAAATAATAGCTATAAAAAACAACTGGGCAGTGTGCGTTAAACCTTTAACGGGCGGTTAACAATGTTTGCGCAGGAATAGCATCAAGATTACCATATATAGTCACTTGCCTGGCCCGATAACGAGTTAATATGTATGCCCAACAGCATATAGCAGTGATGACCCAAGAATGGAAATTTTTCAGTGCCCAAAACTGGACTGATGATAATAGGAAGGGAATTGCACGTCCTTGCCCGTAGCTTCCAGTTACAGTGTAGAGATTATATATGACCGCAGGTTAGGAAGTATCGCAAAGTCAGAGGTTTACATGCGCAGAGGAATATTAGATGTATACAGGAATACTTAGAACGCCATTTAAGGAGAAGCAAATCCAACATCAGTACACGTACGGGACACACACCGTCGTGATTTTATGAACCTACTGCGATCCCCCTACCGTGAATAAAATAATATGCTTCCCCTGGCATTAAGTTGTCTCGAGTGCTCGATTCATCATGGATGATTTTACACGGTAATTGTAAACTGATTACGATCAAAACTGGCGGACAACTCAGCCCCCACGGTGTGGAACTGAGCTTCCAGCTTTCTCATGATCTATTCAGCTTGTGACCAACGCCTGAAACTCGAGCTACGGTGGTCAATTGAACATGCAAGACCGAAAACCGGACAAGTTCAAGTTATACGGATTAGTTTATCTCGCTTAAAACGAGAGAAATAAGGACACGCCAAACCTAAAATCTATGCCTTAGGCCACTCTAAAAGCTAACAACTCGAGTACAGTTTAGTGTATGAGCGTGAGCAAAAAAAAATTGTAACTTTACTATGCTCACTATAAAAACAAACCATCGTCGTTTGCGGTCAATGCGTTGGACGTTGATGGTGAGATTATCGGTTTGCGACTGTTTGGCGATGTTGCAGCCGGCAGTTCTAATAGGAAAGTTGCTATCGCGACCCGGCACCAGTCCGCCCTATCCTCAATATACAACTATTGCTATATAACCAAATATGTCGTCGCGACCGTCTCACTATTAAAGCCCAACAACTTTGCCGCTCATTGCTATTTTTCGTCGTTAAGCGGTTTTAATTGTTGCTGAATTGATACCTATATATGTATCTCAAACTAATAAACCTGGCACTAAATCGTTCACCAATACCTAAATAAAACATAAACAACGGTTCATCAACAGAAATCTTGCTTCACACAGCAAAAATCTTTCGGCGTTCAATTATCATTGGCATGTACTTGACTATTAAAAAATAGTGCGCAGATTTTACGCATTTTCTACAAAATTTGTAATAAATTACACTACAAAACGCCTTAATCGCTAGTAAAAATGCAAGTGCAAATCGTAAATCTAGACGTAGATTGTCGAGGGGTACACAGGAAGATAGAGACGACAGAATATTTTTTTTTAACTTTCCAATTTTAGTCATTTTGGAAACCTTATCTCTTTGACCCGGTTTCTCTCATTCCGTTACTACCCTGAAAGACAGTATAATGTCCCAAAACCAGCACGCTATCTTGTACACTGACAGGTATACGTGCTGTATTTTGGAGCAACACTTTTCACCGTGTAGGTATTGCAGCGTTTCAAAGACTGATACTCATGAAAAAAAAAACGATTAGTTCATAAAGGAAAGAGTGAACCCTAAGTATTTTAACAAGGCTGTGCTACACCGTAACAAAACGTTTTTCTTTTACCCTAGGAATAAACTAGGATAAAAACCCAAGAGCAATGTATAAAGCCTGTTTTAAATATATAACATGTATGCGGCACCCGTGAGCCCTATTTTTAATGTCACTGGAAGATATCAGATTCGAAACGACCCTAGACGAGTAGGGTTTCAGTAGTATTTTACCGTATTTGCTGATGTTGCAAATATGTTTACTGTGCAAAGAATTCTTTTATCTGTAGGAACGTTTTCATTTTTCTTTGACTGCGAGACACTACATACGGGTTTCAACCGATTATAGTGGACAGATGGCAATGAAATGTTTGTATTTCATCCTTTACATCCGTATACTCCGTAAATTTACGTTAATCTACATATAGTAGCAGAACGTTATGTTAAACGTACTGCATGCAGGCGGGAGTCGAAACACCGAAACGTCACTTTTAAAATTTTGGCTATAGTACTATTATCAGAAAGTTTAAGCTTCCCCAAATCAGTACTAAGGTCTTCTAAGAGAAGAAAAGAAGGGGCATATAGTATGTTGATAGAAACGGGGAACCCATGCACAAAAGTGTTCCTACACAGGATCAACGCGCATGGGAACAGTAATTCGGGAAAGGAGCGGAAGACCAGAAAAAAGTAATCTCAGTATGAGCATGAACTCGGAAGGGAGCAAAGTGGGCACGAAAGACACGTTAGTTAGTTAGTTATAAACTTTGTTTAACCTCCGTAGCCGCAACTCAGGCGTTCCAACAGAGATGAGTGTGTAGTATTTAAATACCACATAATTTGTTGCGTGGCCTACGTGCGCTACTACGGGCNAGAAGGCACTCGGGACCCTTGGGTGCGTGATGCCCAAACATATTGTGGCAGGGAAAGGGCCCGCCACAATATGCCCCTGAGGGCCAATGTATAACAGCCTGATTTAAATATACATGTATGCGGCACCCGTGGGCCCTATTTTTAATGTCACTGGAAGATATCAGATTCGCAATGACACTAGACGTGTAGGGTTTCAGTAGTATTTTACCGCATTTCCTGATGTTGCAAAGATGTTTGTGCAAAGAATTCTTTTATCTGTAGGAACGTTTTCATTTTTCTTTGACTGCGAGACACTACATACGGGTTTCAACCAATTATAGTTGACAGATGGCAATGAAATGTTTGTATTTCATCCTTTACATCCGTATACTCCGTAAATTTACGTTAATTTACATATATAGTAGCAGAACGTTGTGTTAAACGTACTGCATGCAGGCGGGAGTCGAAACACCGAAACGTCACTTTTGAAATTTTGGTTATAGTAGTATTATAAGAAAGTTTAAGCCTCCCTAAATAAGTAGCTATTAAGCTCTTCTACGAGAGGAAAAGGAAGGGACATATAGTATGTTGATAGAAACGGGGAACCCATGCGCAAAAGTCTTCCTACACAGGATCAACGCGCATAGAAACAGTAAGTCCGGAAAGGAGCGGAAGACCAGAAAAAAGTAATCTCAGTATGAGCATGAACTCGGAAGGGAGCAAAGTGGGCACGAAAGACACGTTCCGAAGGCTTAGCTAATAGCTAAGGTAAGCTACACAAACCTCCTGGGGTCGCTGCTCCCATAACATAGGATGGGCGAACCTAAATTTTGGTTATCTCTTTGAAGCTGGAGTGAAATAGAACTCAGAACAATGTAGTCTTTTGAGTTAACATGGAAGCATCGAAATATTCAGAAGCTCTGCACTGCATACGGGAAAGATAAGACTGTAGCGTGAACCCGGCCGTAGACTCTCGTGTACAGCGGGCTTTAGAAAAAGGCTCCAATAGTACAGCGGACTGAAATTAAAGTGGAATGTGACATCTTACAACATAAGCAGTTTATTGCATGCTGATAAGTTAGTATACCTTCAAAACAGTATCGCATATATCACCAATCTATCTTGAAGAATTAGTTTCCATAGTTAAAATTCGGTAATGAAGAATGCAAGTTACGTACGATCTATAAAATTTTTCTGAATCTTTCCAAGAGAAAGAGTACCTTGAAATCACAGAATTCGTTTTCCACAACACCACAAAATATTTTGAACTGGAAAGTTTTAGCTAGCAGCATGCGGAATTAACAATAGTCTATTTCTGACCATTTCCGCTGTAGAATCATCGTTTATTTATAATCTTTAATCATATAATGCTAATCTGTGTATATAACTGCGCATCTCTAACCCCAAAACGGAGAAACTACAATCTATTCTGTCAGTAACTTTAACTGCGGAGTATATTAAAAAAAAAATGGCCACTGATATCCGCCTGCGGTTATAAAGAAAAACATGGTCAATTTTGCGTTAAAAAAGGGATAATTGTGTACACCGGTGACATGAAATTTTTTGCTTGATTTTCATAGTACGGATATTATCATTGTAGGGAAAATGCAGCTGTCTCCGATTATCGATATGTGCTCGGTGATTTGGGAAATATTCAAAATTTATTATTACAGCCTTAGTTTTCTAACTGTAAATATTTACATTCTACCAATCGACCCACGCGTACCGAGACACAGCAAAATTGTTGTAAGCCGTACCGAGTGTGCTTTTTTACAATTTGGTAAAGTGTCTGCACCAGATTGTAAAGACAGCTTATGGACAACCGATCTATTGGTCGGTCAGTTAGTAGTTGATACAGTATAGAAATCGTATCTTGTTCGCAAAATTCAAAACTTTAGAGCTAAATCGTGAAACGAGTAAGCTCGAGAAAGCGCGTCAAGTAACAGCTCATTGCTAAGCGAATGACCCGCCCTAAAATTATTGCAGAGCAAGAATTACACTTCGGCAGAAGAGCCGAGACTGACTTGCACACTCGATTTGTCGCACTTAATCCTAATCCGGCTTCAGATTATCAGCGAAACGTACGAAACGCATTGTGACTTAATTTAAAGAACTGTAAACGTGAATCGCAGTTGCCTTACATGATCCAAAAAAACATAGATTTATTTAAGATATAATAATCTGTTCCCTAGGGTAAAATGAAATTTCCCACAAGACAAATTCAGATTCGGACATTACTGTTTACACTTCCGATAATTTAGTAAATCAAACTGGTTTGGGGATAATCTCACACCAGATTGTCTTAATACTACAATGTCCAGAATCAAGGGGCAGTCAAACTAGACGGTCGATGACTATACCAGTAATTTTAGTTATAATAAATGAAGCACTTAACAACCTAAAGACGCCCAAGACATAGCTAAGAACATCTCTGACAAATGGTATCATCGCAGAGTCCCATAGCCAGCAGCACAGCATATTCTCCCGCGACAAGCGACACACCAGCACCGAGGTCCGAACAGACATTTCCTGTGGTGTGAACGCACGGCTGACCCTGTGGCCAGATAGATACCCTTGCTATCGTACCGCTACGGCGGCTGTCGAGATATTTATAGCAAGTTTAACCGTTGTAGACCCACACGACCGGACACAGATCCCAGCAATGAATACCATTAACATTCGAAGTGACAAACAGAAGCCGCCGTAGACTGACAGGTAGCACTACCACAACTTAAGGAACGTACGGTTAACAATAAACGACTCTGGCGCTGTTCATAGAATCCGACAGCGCGATCAACGAAGTTAAGATACACATGGCAGGAATTTACCGTCAGGACGAAATTTTGCAGAAACTCTAGAGGGACGGCAAGTGCCAGACTAAATATAATGCAGGGGACGATATTCGGGTTAAAAGCAACTGAGCCTACAGCGATCCAATCGCTGGAAAAACAGTAACGTTGGGGTGGCATGTTCACTGTGGCCAATGCGTAATCCTACCAGGCCATGTTCAATGAGGCATTGCGTAATCCTACCAGGCCATGTTCAATGGGGCATTGCGTAATCCTACCAGGCCATGTTCAATGGGGCATTGCGTAATCCTACCAGGCCAAGTTTACTTTAAGGCCAACACGTAATCCTACCAGGCAGAGCCAAGTTCTGTCAACGTTGCCGAGCTTTCTCAAGAGGAATATAAAATGTCAACTGAGGTTTTAAATTTAAAAATTTCATCTTATTTTTATAACAAATTGCGAAGACGCCTGCAAGTGCGGGAAATTCCAACCAAGTTACGAATTTTCCGTCTATGCTGCAATAGTTAATAAGCAAAAACACCAGTAACTGAATTGCCACGACAGTGTTAGCTGTTGTTCCTGGAATTCTCCACGGAGTTTCAAATTTGGGTTTCATCTTTTGCCAGTTTAAAATACCGTTTACGGCTATATAGTACAAGTACAACTACAGTGGTTGTTATTATGATCATCATATTTGCGGTTCACCAGCCGTAGCCAACAGACACAGCAGCGGTACATTGTGCTTTTACGATACAATAATTGCTCCCGTTGTATATCGGTCGCTATGGGAGAGACAATCCTGACAGCGAAACAGCACAGCTTGATGAGATGGGTTCATCGTAGAACACTAATGATGGGTAAAATTTACCCTATAGCTGCCGATAAAGTTAAATTTTTTTTGTGTGTGTTCTAGGGTTAAGGAGGTAAAAGTATGACCTACTCGTCCATTTAAGATGGCAGGAATAAATTATTGATTTTTAATAAACTCCTTAGAGCGGCGATCAATACCATTCATGACGTAGTATACAAAGGCCTCAATGACAGAGCTGGTATTTCAGTTAAGAGTGAATGATAGTGTGGTATATAAGATAGTTTACGCTTCCCTAAATCAGTACTAAGCTGTTCTAAGAAAGGAAAAGGAAGGGACATATAGTATGCCAAGATAAACGTGGACCTCATGCAAGAAGCTGTTCCAACACAGGATCAACGCACATGGGCACAGCGCGTCGGGAAAGAAGAGGAAGAACAAAGCAAAGTAAGATCAGTAGGAGTATAAAATCGGAAAGTAGTTAAGTCGGCACGACAGACGTCCGGAAGGACTAGCTAATGGCTAAGGTGACATAAAAAATCCCCCCCCCCCGGGTCCTTGCTCCCCGTAACATAGGACGGACCAAACTAACCCTATGGCCCAGCCTATGCCCCCTGGGGAGAGAGTGAAAGATACTTGGTAGAAAGCTCGGCAACGTTGAGCATGAAAGTTGGCGGAGTTTTCTAAAGCCGTAAAAGACGCCACCTGAGCTACCCAATGGAAGAAGCTCTCGTCGTGTCTCTATCAAGATATAGGAAGGCGAATTATTCATTTTCTTACAACTGACTACACTAGTCAAGGCGAATAAAGTACGGGTATGGGACCTAGCTAGGCAAGGCTGTTCAGGCTGCTACACAGGGCAATTTTACCTATCAAGAAATACCTACGAACAAGATCACCTTAGTGAAAAGCTACAATGTTTAGGGTTATCGTATGAAGAAACAATGTAAAGGGACACCTAGTGAAGTAGCATAATTAATTAGTCAGAGGATGATGCTTTTTACATTGACATTTACATTACTACGACCGGCACAATTTTTACTAGCACTCACATACACCATCACACGTACACATACACCATCATACGTATAAATGAGTCATAGCTAATAAACTTCAGGCGTAGCCGAATCTAAAATTGAAATACTGTATACTAGAAACTTCAGCACTGCCAGCTACGGCAATATATTCGAACTGGAACGTCACATAGATGAGTGAAGTACTCTGCACACTAAAAAAAATTGTTAGATTGATATTGATTCTATTGGCACTATTCTATATCGCTAAGCTACTTATGATACGTTATTCAGAGGGGAGAATCTCAGAGGACTTAAGTAACGAGCTCATAAAATGGATAGTTATGGTTAAATGATGCGCCATGTTCGGGATTTGAAGCCCATGTCACAACAATGCCAAAGAACGAGTAACCCGCAACCAAGAAAAGTTAGCTGTCATCAATATAAATCACCATTAGTGGAGGCTGTGTGCGGTAGAATGAATTTAAGGGCCAGGTGATGAAATACAAGTTTTATGGACATAGGAATACGTTAATGTGTGCCTCCCTACTTAAAACGAGAAGAAAAACAGAGATACCAATGCAGGGGGAGCATAGTAAATGGAAATAACAACATGCGGTAAAAACAGGAAGAACTGGAAAGAGACTGCCAGTAGAGGCTTGTAGTAGTAGTAGAGATTTTACTAGCGCTTCAGTGGCACACTGCCTATATCGCGCCGAATATTCCTGTGTTTAACCACAGGCTCGTGCGCCGGTAGGGCGCGTTTTAAATTATCAGTGATTTTTGTCTCGGTTTTTCTGCCGTGAGGTCTCATAGTGGTCAGTGCGCTACTGACAGGAAAAAGGCGCAACTTGTGCATCCCCACCCCCCGGCCACGGTGGAACGCTTTTGCTCAGCTACGTCGCACAGGGGAAGGACACGAATACAAGAAGGTAGAAGTCTAGCGAGAATAGGTCGGCCGCCTAGATTGGCAGCCGACCTCCTGAAACAGAAGAGGAAGTATTGAGAGCCTATCTAACTTTACAAAACTAACCTCGTCTGCATGAACTGCGGCAAGCTGCAACATCTCCTGCAGAAAAGGCACTTGGGACCCTTGGGTGTGTGAGGCCCAAATATATTGAGGCAGGGAAAGGGCCCGCCAGAATATACCCCTGAGGGCCCAGTAGAGGTTTGAATAAGTGACGAAGCAAAGTGGACATGAAAAAAGAAGATGCTCAGAAGTCCCGGACAACACCACGTACCGGTAGCATATTGAGTCCAAACGAAAAATCAAGCACAATACCATGACTTTCTAAACGCTGGTACACACTATCATATCAACAGTCATTAATTGTATGAAGAGAAAGCAGTGTGCAGTCGACTCCTCTGCGACAGTCAGAAGTCAGAACGATGCTTCAAATAAAGAAATAGCCATAAACACGGGAATTCGTCTTTGCTAAGTGAATGTTCTTATTTTACCACTGAGAATCTAAAAGAAATGTAATATCGGTAAAAGTTTCCTACACTACTACTCTAGTTAACTCGTGAACAGAGTCCAAACGCGTTGAGACTGCATACGAAAACACTATCTGAGCTCGAACATTGGGAGGCGCCCTGGAAAATGTAAAAACTTTGTGCTAACTTTCTAGCTTAAGCTCAACACTAACATTTATGCTAATTAGCAAGATAAGACTAAGGATAGAAATATCAATGCAGAACGGACCGCTCGCCAACAACGGTTAACACTTTGTTGCCTGCGTAGCCAAAACTCTCGACTACTTACACGCCTTAGAATGCGGCTCTACAACAAGATCTTGCCTGTCTCCCATAACGCTTTCCCTTAGGACAGGAACTTTGTGTGATTAGCTACACAACTGTAGACTCATCTCCACAACTAGGGGTTGCTTTCAACACAGGGGTAACATATGGCTTGATTTTTTCAAATTTCACCTTTTAAAATTGCAGTTCCAGCACTGGAATTATGACCTGATACGACTATAAAGACCTCTCCACACGTTCGTACTTTCAACGTGTTCACTTATCCACTCGTCCAAATGTGATGCTGTACCGCGCAAACGGGAAGAAAGTGCACAGTTTCTGAGTTTTATTTCACTCCAAATTTGAAGAGATATTCGTAACTTCCCTAGTGACACTTGCCGAGGAAACAGAGTTGGCGGTAAACATCGTTATAACTTTTTGCAGCGTACACAAAGTGGCGTTGACTACGACGCTATAAAACATTCAGACGATTGGATAAGTGAACGCGTTCCGACGAAAAAAGTTCAAGCAGTCCTCGACATCGATGTTACTTTGATTTCCTCTCCTAAAGAGAAAAATACCCTCTAAACCCAGCTTTTAAGCCAACTGGAGCTTATATGGAACTTTAAAAAGCGCGATAATTTTATTTTTATTTGCCTAAAAGCTTTCTTCTGAAGAGTTTGTTGGGAAAAAATAGTGTTTTACCCACATCTTCCATGTCCCTCGTTCGCTTGAAGAAGATTAATTACATTAATAATTTTTATATTAAGGCATTATCCTATTAATGGTAGTAGTAGAAGTTTTTACTAGCGCTTCAGTGGCACACTGCCTATATCGCGCCGAACTATTCCTGTGTTTAACCACAGGCTCGTGCGCCACTAGGGCGCGTTTTAAATTGTCAATGATTTTTGTCTCGGCTTTTCTGCCGGTAGGTTTCAGAGTGGTCAGTGCGCTACTGACAGGAAAAAGGCGCGAGTTGAGCATCTCCAACCCAAAAGGCGCGGCTGAAAGCTTTCGCTCAGCTACGTCGCACAGGGGAAGGAAACGAAATACAAGATGGTAGAAGTCTAGCGGGAATAGGTCAGCCACCTCGATCGGTAGCCCACCTCCCGAAACAGAAGGGTAAGTATTGAGAGCCTACCTAACTTTACAAAAATTACCTCATCAGCAGGAACTGCGGCAAGTTGCAACATCCCCTGCGGAGAAGGCACTGGGGAACCTATTAATGGTAGCTTGACGGACAATTATTAGATTTTAGTTTACAAAATCAGCATCTTCTTTCTTTCCCTTAACGTTCTGTGGTCAACCACATTGACCAACCAGTTCAGGTGATTCTGTCAAATTTTTTTACACCTATTGAAGCAAGTACATGACTTGTCACGGGTAGTAAGAAGTATTTTAAATGAGATCTGTCAGTTGCTTGAGAGGAAACCAAAATATACTTGCAGGACGTGAAGAAGAACAAGAGACCTTGCACGGAACACCACACAAGGAAACACTAAATGGTAAATTATTAGGATTATTGATGAGTAGTTTAAACCTCCGTTTCCACAACAAAGGCGATCTCACAAAGAAAGGAAGGACATAAAGTATGTTGATAGAAACGTGGAGCACATGCACGAAGGTTAAACAACGCGCATGGGAACAGCAAATCAGGTATAGAAGCTGAAGAACAGAACAAAGCATCGTAAGTGTGAGTATGAACAAGCAATGAAGCAAAGTGGGCGCGAAAGACAGACGTCCCGAAAGCCTAGCTAATGGCTAAGGTAATCTATAAAATTTTCCTGGGGTCGCCGCGCCCCATAACACAGGAGGGGAGAACCTAACTAACCGAACCCTTTGGCTCATCCTATGCCCCCAGAAGGGAGAGATACAAGATCAGAAGAAACACCGTCAGCAGAAGTGAAAACTAAGCGAAGTCGACACGAACAGACTATACTTCCCGAAGGCATGGTTAGGATTAGCGACATTGAATGAGCGAACCTAACCCTTTGGTTTACAGTATATACAGTGAGAGCATAACACAGTAATAGTTCTGATCCAAGCGTCAGAAGAGAAAGGTTAGAGTCATGAGACAGGCAGTTACCGACCGTAATGGGAAGTTGCTCTAATAGCGCGCAAACCGTCCTCTACGCGAGGCCACCTAATATATATGAATTATGAGTATTATTAATATTATATCAATGTTTACCGCGTTTTTCATTATAAGAAGCGAGCGTAGCACATTACAAGAAGCGGTAAAAATTGTAGTTTAAAATAAAAGACAATGAAGCACAAGACACCATCGAGAAGGAATATCACTAAAGTCTTGGTGAGTTTTCAGATAGCTACAGCAATGCAGGAAAACATTTTTGGGAAATGAAAAAGTGTAAAATTCAATATCAATTTATTAATATAGATACATGGTATAAAATACTCCTCGTCTGCTTTGCCGATAAACACCACACTTGCTTAGGCAAGTTACGGAGCTCGAGCTGCTGTAGTTCTCAATTACGCTCGGTCGGCTAAAAATAATCATTTGGAAAGCTTATCAATACACGCAGATCTTCCAGTTGATGAGGGTGCTCACGTTAGATATCATTCGATCAATGAGACCCGTTTCATCATCATATATTCTAAATTTTATCGCTGCCCCTACCTTAACATTAAAATTCTTGAGTCAGCAATGTTTATGAGGTCCAGTGTGAACGAAAATCATCTGGCCGAACGGAAAGTAATTTTCGAATGATACGTAAAAGACAGAGACTACGCACAGACACTAGCACGGTACTTTTGAAAAGTTATAAATCTCAAGAACATCTGAACAAATACAAAGGGTAAAAACTGAGATACAACCAATAGGGGCGCAAGTGAAGACCCTTTGATGTAAGTACGAGTATTAAGAGAAGGAGCGACAGTCTGCCAAATTACATAAACTAACCCAAAGCGGCAGATGCAACCAAATGCAACGAGCCCCGCTGCGCTCCAGTCGATAGACCTTTGACTATGGCAATATCCAAAATTATCTAAATTGCAGCAGAATAAATTTATTACATTTTTGATGAAATACGTTAAAAAAAATATTACAAGAGCTAAATTTTTCGTGCCACTTTACATCACTTTTAAATCTAAAGAAAAAAGTTTACAAGTACGGTTCTCGTTGATTCACCTAAACAGTTACCGAGTTTTTAAAATGGTCCTAGCGTTCGGTTAAACGCATAAATAGATAAATAGCTCATTACCTATTTTATTTTTAGTTTTTTTTTCATATTCCTATCATGCTAGGAAGGCTAATAGGACGAGTGCGATAACCTCAAACATTTCACGAAGAGATTAACAATAATGTTATGAATGTTGGTACACACGTTAAACTGAAATCCTCACTCACAGCTTGTTGTAGATAAAGCATGGACTGACAGGCGAGCAGCATGTGCACCACCTCCCACCTCAGGAGTCAGAGAAACACTGAGCTCCGCCTCCGGTCCCTCCACCTTCCGAATAAACAGATTGCCCACGGACACACACTACTGTTCGCTCTACAGCCGATTTAGGCTCCGTTACAGTAGGCTGCAATGAGATCTCAGTGTCACTGCAATGCTACAAGTATCTGATCACTCACCACGACTATGAGGACGCTGTACATCAAAGGCAAGAAATTCAACGAGGGTCGCTAAGCAGTAGCTAAACAATACTCTTTATAATAATAGATTTCTAAAGTACCATTAGGTTCTATTTAGCAACAAGTCAAATTATAATTTATAGAAGACGCAATCACTTCAGAATCACCTTAAACCTGGCCAATAATATCGAAGTAAGCTTACTAAGAGGAATAATAAAGATTTGACATAGCGAATATAATCTCAATATAAACGACGCGAGCGAATAAAGTATTTTCGGTTCCTACTTAGCATTAAATAAAAGGTTTTCCCATTAAGAAGCGTAGCAATTATAATTGCGCGAATAAAAGTGCATAAAAATGCGCATGGCAAGAAACTTTACTCTGAGCGGAACGATCTTGGCGATCGAACACTTCTAACCTAAGGACAAATTTCCACTTAATTTTTCTAGGGTTATTTACCACTTATTGTTTAGGGTAAATTACCACAAGGACAGTTGCATCACAACATCTTGGGCAGGCTACTGTGACTTATGAATGTAGTTCCTTCCACGTCCCTGCCTCCGTACGCCACCTCGCTGAGACGTTCAATAGAGAACAGCGAGGCTAGTCACTCGCTGGACGAAGCAAACCCACAGTACCGGGTTATCATATACTCAGATAGTGCCGCTAGATGCAAAGAAGCAAAGACTACACAACAGCAAGACATCCTCACGCAGCACATCACCGGATTACAAATCCAATTCCTAATAATGGAAGTCGGAGAATTAATGCTAGAATTTCAGGGAATAAGCTCGTTGACTAAAATACACTAGTTATTTCAAGTTGGATTATTTAATAAAACTCCTAAATATATTGGGTCATAGGGAATGATTGGAATGTGTTCTAGAGTCGAGGGGCGACATGGCTATTCACCCAGCATTAGAGTGCTATGGGGCAGCTGATAAAATTGATTAAATTATGTATAAAGGAACACAAGGTCGTCGTCGGCGGATATCTACAGAATTAAAGTCACCGATAGGGATAGTTTTATATGTCGTGAGGAGACTTAACAATAGCCGACAGAATTTAAAACTGGAAAGTAATTAACGTCCAGTGACCGCGGCAAACTGGTCGAAAACGGGCTACACTATCTTACTGATGCCAGCTCGCCGCAGATAAAAGAACCAAAACTGCAACACTATATCTTATTTATGCCAGTTTTTAGCCGCAAGAAAGTGCAAAAAAGCGACGCTATCTTCTCTATGCCAGTTCGCCGCAAAAAAAAAAAAAAAAAAATTGTTCAAAAATCGAAACACACTATCTTAAAGAAATGACTAATTATTACGGTAAATATCACTATTCGTCTAGTATCACCTCCAGCAAGGGTTAGACAAGTGGTAGCAGTAAAATGTACATCAAAGTTAGTCACCACAGTTGATTGTTAATCCACATTTGCTACAATAAGAAACGACTTCGTACCTAGAACACGAGAAGTAACCAGACTTTCACTGCTATAAGTTTGTAGCATGACTGATATCCACAACAAAAAAATATGCCGTTAGGCCAGACTGCAGACTAGGGATAAAAGCGAGTCTTGATCTACAAGCCATCCATTTTCCGCAGCTATTACCTTTTCTCACCTCTCGCTCACTTGACACCGTATAGGACTTAGCCCAGGGGATCATACTGCCTTTAACTCTTGATACCTGCTTCACAAGTGTAAATCGTTACAGTTTTTGTCTGTTTGATTAGNGCGAGCGAATAAAGTATTTTCGGTTCCTACTTAGCATTAAATAAAAGGTTTTCCCATTAAGAAGCGTAGCAATTATAATTGCGCGAATAAAAGTGCATAAAAATGCGCATGGCAAGAAACTTTACTCTGAGCGGAACGATCCTGGCGATCGAACACTTCTAACCTAAGGACAAATTTTCACTTAATTTTTCTAGGGTAGTTTACCACTTACTTGTTTAGGGTAAATTACCTCAAGGACAGTTGCATCACAACATCTTGGGCAGGCTACTGTGACTTATGAATGTAGTTCCTTCCACGTCCCTGCCTCCGTATGCCACCTCGCTGAGACGTTCAATCGAGAACAGCTAATCCCATTAGATGCAACTTGTCTAGCACGTGAGCCATAAGCACTAGTTTTGCTGTTATGGACCGAGTTTCAGGGGTTATTTCAAGCCAAGTCGCCGGGAGACGACCTCAAACTCAGTCGTGCTCATCAGGGTTCAACGCCCTGCTGCTCTGCAGCGTTAAGTTGAGACAGTCTCAAGGCTATTCGGTTCGAGATTAACGCCTGGAATGCATCCTAAAGCACTGCAACTAAGACTCATGACAAGTTCCGTCTGAACAAGTTAATGCTGAGGACATCAGCTTATCGCGATGGAACTGCCCCGGTCGCCTTATGCCTAATAACAACTACAGGAGAGGAAGGAGCGCCATAGTTGCTACCTACATAGCTAGAGGCGGGTAGATTTCCGGTATCTAGCGATGGAAGAGAACCCATTCTTGCTTATAACGCAGCGTACGATGACAAGCGATGAGACTTTCTGGCCGGCAAATTGTTCAACAGTTGGATGAAATGGACAGATTTAGGAGTTACTGTAGAGGCAACCAACTTGACGCGCGCCTCGTCTACTATTTCCCAAGGCTCTCTCCGCTTCATACAACTGCAAAAACTTAACTGGGCGAGGCTAATCACTCGCCGGACGAAGCAAACCCACAGTACCGGGTTATCATCTAATCAGATAGTAGTGCCGCTAGATGCAAAGAAGCAAAGACTACACAACAGCAAGACATCCTCACGCAGCACATCACCGGATTACAAATCCAATTGCTAATAATGGAAGTCGGAGAATTAATGCTAGAATTTCAGGGAATAAGCTCGTTGACTAAAATACACTAGTTATTTCAAGTTGGATTATTTAATAAAACTCCTAAATATATTGGGTAATAGGGGATGATTGGAATGTGTTCTAGACTCGAGGGACAACATGGCTATTTACCGGCATTAGAGTGCAATAGGGCAGCTGATAAAATTGATTAAATTATGTATAAAGGAACACAAGGTCGTCGTCGGCGGATATTTACAGAATTAAAGTCACCGATAGGGATAGGTTTATATGTCGTGAGGCGATTTAACAATAGCCGAGAGAATTCAAAACTGGAAAGTATTTCCCGTCGAGCGACTGCGGCAAACTGGTCGACAACGGCTACACTATCTTACTGATGCCAGCTCGCCGCAGAGAAAGTACAAAAACTGCGACACTATATCTTATTTATGCCAGTTTTTCGCCGCAAGAAAGTGCAAAAAAGCGACACTATCTTCTCTATGCCAGTTCGCCGCAAAAATGCTCAAAAATCGAAACACACTATCTTAAAGAAATGACTAATTATTACGGTAAATATCACTATTCGTGTAGTATCACCTTCAGCAAGGGTTAGACAAGTGGTAGCAGTAAAATGTACATCAAAGTTAGTCACCACAGTTGATTGTTAATCCACATTTGCTACAATAAGAAACGACTCCGTACCTAGAACACGAGAAGTAACTAAACTTTCACTGCTATAAGTTTGTAGCATGACTGATATCCACAACAAAAAAATATGCCGTTAGGCCAGACTGCAGACTAGGGATAAAAGCGAGTCTTGATCTACAAGCCATCCATTTTCCGCAGCTATTCCTATTACCGTTATTATCATTCTATTTACATTGTTCCGCTACATTCAAAGACGGCCAATACTAGAAAGAGATATTTGATGCATGGAGGACTGCCTGAAAGATGATCGCTCAATTTCTTCTGGCAGTTTTTGAGTGGAAAGACAGACATACAAATATATATATATATATAGACAAATATAGTACGAAAACATTAACACCTCTGTCACTTCGTACGCAAGAGATACGGTAAATATCAAGAGCGTTGCAGGCTCTGCGATGTTGTGTAGAAGAACAATATCAGAAAGTAACCATTTCTTTCTCTGCCTTTCCTTGTTTTGACAGTATCGAAAGTAGCGGAACAATCGAAATACGACAACGATAATAAATAAGTATTGTATGGGTGATCATTTTACAACATGTACACGCAGCTAGGATTTTCAACAGATAAAGAATGGCGGAGTGCATATAGTGAGCATTGAGGACATCTTACCCCACAACCAGTAACATCATATCAACAAATACAAGTAATACGAAGGTGCTCCACTCAACAACAGCTAAAGGTGTTATATAAATAACGCAGCAGCACACTGCCGTGTTGCGAGTAACTGCGTGCACTGATAAAAACTGCTGCATCTTGTACCAACAGTGTTTGCACAATGAAAGAAAAGATTCATCAGTAATAATTAATACTTCATTAATATCGAGGATTCACCAGTGTTACACACGCACAGGTATAGATATATACAAAATTAGGTAACGTTAAATTATTTATATTTTCACACCTAAAACTATAATGCAAGAATGTCGACGCGAGAAGGGCCTCAAGACGGAGTGTTATGAGATGGGTAATACGTCGGGGCAGGAATACGGGAACCCATACCGGCCCGTCGGGGTGTGAATTTGGGGGCTGAATTCTCCCTTGCGGGAACGGGGCGGGCGACTTTCTTGGGTGATGACGTCAAGGAGTGTGCGTTTCGCACCCAGGAGCAACTAAAGTCATCCGCCAGCTGTGGGGGCGGTTCTTTGCCTTCCTCCGCAAAGTGATCCAATACCTTGACTCTGTAGCTATTGACTAAATTTTCTAACTGCTGCAGCATTTCGACGCTAGGTTTGGAAGTGACGTCGTTGAGACCAGTCATTTGCTGGTGCAAATAGTCGGGCAGTTTGGCGGCGTGGGTCGGAGAGCCGAGGTTAGAATTAGGAGCCGAGGTTTTGGGAGACCGGGTTTGGGGAGTAACGGGGGCGGAGTGTCCCATGTTGCGGCGAGCGGGACCCGGAGAGGCTGAGGCAGAGCGGACGCCCCGAGGGGAGGCAGGAGGTCTGTACAGGTCTGTATTGACAGCGGTGCGGCCTCTGCTTGACCGTCCATTCCATGTTCCCTGGTTACGCGCAGGAGGCTCAACACTTTTCTTGGCCGATCGACAGGCAGACAGAGATTTTCGAGCAGGAACGTTACGGGTCAAAGACTGCAAGCCGTTGTCGCTGTTGGTGCTGCGGCTCCTGCTGATGGGATACCCACCACTCAGATCCGAAGAACTGCCACGCCTCTTGGCCTCCTCATGTTTCGAACTAGGCCCCGCATTCCAAACCGGACGGTTGGTTTCGGTGGGTTTCTTCTTCTTGCTTACAGCGGCACGCGCGGCGGTGTTGCTGGGGATGTTCTTGACACGAGGAGGGGCCTGGGGCGTCTGAGATCGACCCCCGTGGTTGAAGCTGCGAAGATCGCTGGGACTCCGAGGAGGTGTGGACGACACGCCGAAGTCTTCGGCCGACACGGAGGATCCCTCAGATGAGGTGTGTGTCATAGACGACTCGGGACGTTCTGTCAGAAAGCGAAATATCAAAAGATAGTCGAAAAAACTGCTAGTACAGTGTAAAGTTTGGGTTACCAAGAAGCTTTTGTTTCTAACCTGAAAGCGTTGCCATGCAAGCAAGGCAAGGAGCCGCATAATCAAAAGATGTTCACCGTCCGTTCTAAACTACATGGACTTCTATGTAAATCTGAAACGTGGTTCTCAGCGAAAGTGACTCAATTTATAAACATTTCGCTGAGATGAAAATAACGCAGAATAGACGTAAGCAATTTACAGCACTGACACTGGACCTGCTATGTGAAGAGCTCATAGTACGTATGCTAATAAAATCTACACAACTTCAGGAGAGAGAAACTGTATAACACTAAATAAATATTGTCAAATAAATACCAAGCAGTTACGACAACTTACCTTTACATTCAATAATTAGTAACTACAACCGACGGTCATCAACTCTCATACAGGTATGAGGGCAGTAATCTACGTCTCAGGCGCGGGTGGTGCAAGTTTGTTGTGAGAACAAATGCAATTGCTGCCTGTTTTTGATTCCGATAACATGCGTAGCCGTCTCGTCTGACATAAATCCTTGACGTATTCAACTCAACCGCTTCGTTAGTTGACCATTTGAATCAATTTTTATTTTTCAAAAGCATGTTTGCTGAAGCTATATTGGCGGACTCAGCATTAAGTGCTGTCGGACCAGACGGCTCAGCATACCACAAGCTGATAATATCATTTGGTCACGTTTCAACTAAAGAACACCAAGCACAACCTTTTATGGGTAGGAATAGGGGGTATAATTCACCCCATGTTAGTGTTAGAGGATTACTTGAAAACGTTATTCATAAAAATTTATGGTAAAGAAAGACAGAGAAGGGTTAATTCTTTACTACATTGTTCATCAAATATGATACGACACCATCCTAAAGCTGTTCCTACGGAAGAGGCAAACTTATGCAGATAAGAGGCTATCCTTCACTAAATAATTTATCACATATGATATATACGTGACAAATATTTTCCCTGCAGAAAAGGTAAGATTAAGTGATGCAGACATGCAGTGCAGGGCGAAGTGCAACGCTATAAAGTACAAGCAGAGAAAACAACCACCCACCTGTTTCAGCGACTACACCCCTTGCGGGTTGATGCCTACGGGTGCGGGGGGACGGGCGCGGTGCCCCCTGGCTGCGGTATCCCTCGTCGCTAACTTCAGAGGAGGAGTCGCACCAGCCCTGAGGCTCAGGGGACCTGCCCCCGACATCTTCAGGGGGGGCCAGTGTGGACTGGTGGGCGGGGCGTGTCCCCATGGGCCTGCTGAGTGTACCGAAGGCCTCATTAGCATATATTAATTTCACACGGTAAATTTTTCAATTTAAACTCTAACATTCTTAGCAACATAAAACCTTTACTGAGTAAGTGACCATATATGATTACTTCCATAATGGTATTCCTACGAGAGTAATTTTTTAGTCGACCGCTAAAGGATTGAACCAAACACACAAAAGCTGATCTAACGCATCAGTGATGACCGGTGTTCAATCCGTAAGCAACAACAACATCACAGTAACAACAGCCATTACATCCAATCCGTCATACCAACGACTAATAAATTCACCTACACCATTCACACAACCAGGGTTAAGGTGGCACATAGCCGTATCCAAAGTTACTGTGCATACAGCCACAGTTAAAGTTGCACACAGCCACAGCTAAAGTGGAACACAGCCACAGCTAAAGTTGCACACAGCCACAGCTAAAGTTGCACACAGCCACAGATAAAGTTGCATACAGCCACAGATAAAGTTGCACACAGTCCCAGCTAAAGTTGCACGCAGAGCCTAGTTACCTGGCAGCAGTAGCAGGAGACTGGGAGCGCTGTCTCAGAGAGCTCTGAGGGCCAGAGTCACGGCGGGGAGGAGCCGAGCTACGGCGGCGGCCAGGCACTGGAGAGCCTCCTTCTTCGCACCTGAACACAAACCACACAATTCATTACAAAGGCTGATCCAAAAAAATGTATACATACCTCACTTTTAAATGGTAATAAAATGGAAACTATTGAGCCGATTTCAACGTACTTGATCTCGTTAGAAGCAGAAATTACTTTTCTAGCAAACCATTATTGCGTTTCTTTTTATTGAAAAATATCTGCATTCAAAAAACAATTCGCCTTGAGCTAACGAAACGTTAGTTGAGGCGAAAGTGCTTTGTTTAGACGCCGGATGGAAGTTCAACTTCCACTAGCCTCTTGCCCCCTGTGGGCGGGTGGCTCTCACCCACTTCAG
>LQNS02020120.1:14237086-14249929 GCA_001587735.2 Parhyale hawaiensis | reverse complement strand
CAGTAGGAGTAAAAGATGGGAAGGAAGCAAAGTGGGCACGAAAGACAGCCGTCCCGAAGGCCTAGCTAATGGCTAAGGTAACCTACACAAACCCCCTGGGGGCGCTACTCCCAATAACATAGGATGGGCGAACCTAACTAACCTAACCCTATGTCCTATGGCCCATCCTATGCCCCCGGAGGTGTCGATAACAAGGTGCTCCGTCTCGCACCCACCAAATTTCATCAAAACAATTACTGTATTCATGCTAAAGTTGAGCCACGATGATGTCAGTGAGAAACTGAAGATATCACTCTCCGTTGGAATTACCTTTATAAAAATCGGGCCAATAACTGCACCGTTTCCACAGAGTCCGGCCCACAGTGAGATTTGGTCTCTGGAGTATTTGATGTTAAATGAACGATCATCCGTGTTCTGGTGCCTATACTCTGTTATTTTGTCTGTTCAGTTTTTCGTTTAGATGACATGCAGCCCCATCAGTCATCATGAATTCAACTACTCTTATAAGAGGAATTTTGGAACGAGTTTTCGGACTCCAGAGGAAATCAATTTAGAGTTGTAAGTCTATTATTGATTTTATAAAGAAAATCCTTTTTAAGTTTGTAAGGCTTTTATAATGGTGTGATAGAGAACTACTGTAATTTCTGCATCCAATGAGACCAAGTATGTTGAAATCGGTTGAATAGTATTTATTTTATTAGCATTTAAAAGTGAGGTATCCATTTTTTTTAGATCACCCTTTATTTTTTCACAAAGATTGTTTATTTAAAAAAAAATCAGTCGATATATCTATCAGGAGTCTCAAGAGATAAAATACAAACAGGATAAATATGCCGGCATCAACGTTCCTCGTTGAAAACCTATCACAAAATCTATAAAATTCCTGAATAGGCTACGGATTATTAAGAAAAAGGACATATGATATTTATTAAATGTTCCAAAAGAGAAAATAAATACCAAGACGATATTGGTAGTGGCAGACACGGAGGCACGAAAAGATGTACTGACAAAGTAATAAAACCTTAACAAAGATGCTTGGCTTTGGTTGTACGTAAATTCGTCATTCGAAGTCTCCCACTACATCACTTTTATCGATTACAGTTCCAGAAGCACGACCAATTCTGCTGTAGAAAACCATAAACGACAGTACTTCAACTTGGTTTAAATCGCTCTGTTGTTTATCTCAGCCATCGTCCAGTTTTATGCAAAGCAATAATAGCACCTATCTTACATCTTGATAATCGTTTTTGGGCAGCCAGAGCTGGATTAATTTTATTAAAATACAACACGTTTAGTACAGATAATCCAGTTTGTGAACACACCCATTGCCCAGGCACTTTACCACACACCCTTTCACATCGGCTGCTACCAGCTAACTAAACAATGGGATATAATTTTGCACATATTCTCTATCTGTATTAGAACTTAGTCTAAAGTTGGGGCCAATATCCGCATTCGCGGCACATCCGCACCTTTTTTGACATCCGCATTCGCGGATGCTAAGATCGTAACATCCGCAATCGTATCCGCGGATATCAGAACTGTAAAATCCGCTAAAGATCCGCATCTGCTGCAAAAGAGGAGCGGGTGTGCAGATTTATCACTGTACAATTAACTCATCCATAGTGCTGAAAACTGCAAATTCTCATTTGGATTGAAATGCTTGCAAGCGCTGCCCCTGTCAACAAAGCACCATCTAAGTTTTCTTCCCAAGTATTGTACAAACTGCCGTCGTGACAGGGGATGTGTATGTTTGTGGTGGGGCAAATATCCGCATCTGCATCCGCGGAACATTCGCATCTCCTTTTGAACATCTGCATCCGCGGATGTCGAGATGGTAACATCCGCAATTGCATCCGCAGATGTCAGAACGCTCAAAGTTTCGACTAGAACTTACATATAATACAGCTCCCGCAACCATGCCAAAATTACGGTTTAATGAAGGCTGATGAGATGATTTCTGCCGGCACTGTAGTAAGTTAAGAGAAAACGTGGAGCCGTTCACGGGATTATTCCCCCCCCCCCTGGATCAGCGTCCACGAGTGCACTAAATCGTGAGCGTAAAACTGACAATTTCATTGACGCTTTTAAAATAATCTAGAACACAGATGCATATCAGTAGCATACAAGTGAGGCGAGTTACCTCTCATAGGACACGGACGACAGCTGACGATCGTTGTTAGCGTTCGTCTTGAAGCCGATATGGGAGGCCAGGGCTACGCGGTGACCTGCGCAAGTAAAAGAAAATTAACTATTTTATCATATGAATGTCGTGCACACCACGTTAATATTTTCGTGCCTACAATACACATTTGTGCACATTACAGATAGAGATATTCCAACAATTTGTGATGCTTAACTCTATGTCTCCTGATTTAATCTATGTTTCTTGCAGGATACCACTAGTGAAAATGTACAGAGACGGAGAGAGAGAGTAAGGGTTAATTCTAGTACAGACGAAACAACATATTTCCTGTGACTGCCAAGCAGCGGAAGTAGAGAATAAGTTTGCTACCGCAGCCATTGTATGCCGCATTGCGCTGAGTGTCAAATATCTTGGCTCAGCATTTCTGCCGGAAGGTCAGGAGGGACGGCGACCTCACATAAGTGAGTCTCAAATTCTGGTCAGTGCGCTACTACTGACCGTGAAATTATCTCAGTGAGTTAGTCAGTTATAGTCAGAAAGTTTAAGCCTCCGTTTCCGACCGGAACGATATCACAGAGGACAGAACAAGAAACGGGGAACCCATGCACGAAGGTGTTCCAACACAGGATCAACGCACATGGGAATAGCAAGTCGGGAAAGAAGAGGAAGAACAGAATAAAGCATGAGCAAGTAGGAGTATGAAATCGGGAAGGAAGCAAAGTGGGCACGAAAAACAGACGTCCCGAAGGCCTAGCTAATGTCTAAGGTAACCTACACGAGCCCCCTGGGGTTGCAAGGCCCCATAACCTAGGTTGGGCGAACCTAACCCTTTGGCTCATCCTATGCCCCCTGAAGAGTATCTCAGTGAGACGAAAGAGAAAGAGACAATCGTGCGGAGGGTCCCTTCCGAGTCCCCTCCACACGGCAGCAGGTACGACGAGTCCCGTGGGATGGGTCGCTTACCACCATCGGCGGCCCCCCACCGAGCAGAAAGGGAAGCATAGAATACCTACCTAACAAAACGCTAACCTAAGTAGCATGAACATCGGCCACTGACCCAAGAAGCCGACTGCCCATGAATCCGTCAGACCAACTCTCATAAGAACAACTGGTAATGCCGTGTAAAAATATGGAGACTTTGTAAGCGTGAAAGACTTGACATCATCGATGCAAGTGTTGAAGCGCGGCCGCCCATATCCTGTAAGCCCTATAACGCATCAGGCAACAGTTAGCTAGTTGCAGCAACCCGTATGCGGTTTCTTTTTACAGCCAGCCAAGTATTCGCAGGGGTGTCGAGCTTCCAGCGTGTCCATGAATCTGTCCTTCAGTACCCAAGGCTGCTCAAGACCATGGTTCTCAGGTATCCCACTGGCAGCCCGAGCAGCAGCCTCAGCAGCGGGTCCACCGCTGGCCAATAAAGAAGTAGAGGTGCGTCGCTACTACAATTACCCCCCCCCCCAGAACTGCGCTGGAAGTGCACGTAAGGGCAGACAAGCAGTTCAATATATTATTTTGTATGCTGCAGTCAGTCTACTGAGGTGGGTCGCGGGCTGCGAGGTCCCGATGTACGTTGGTTTTAGTTTTATATAAACGCAGTGACACCAACCATGAAGAAGCAAATGAGATTTTTAGAATATTCAAGAAAACAAAAATATTTTCTGCCCCACTGCAGCGAAGCGAAAGCGAGGACGTATAGTCAACAGCCCCGCGTGTGTCCGTAGCGTCTCTTCGGAGCTCAGTCAAGCTTGTATCTAGGGGCAAAGGGATGGGTCTTAGCTCAGTGTGTGTCAAACTCTGGTTGCGTGGGGTTGTAACAGGCTTCGGGTCGCGGGTTTCCGCGAGAACTCCAGTTTATCTTGCTAGAAGTTGCAGTCATCACAGAATGTTTGTTTGACAGCCAAAAACGGTAGCGAGTGGAGAACTGGGAGGGGGTACCCAAGTCAGGAGTCGCCTAATTCGAATCATAATTTTTCCAATGAAGTGCGTGCTCTACGTTTCGTCAGTAGGTATATTTACCTCCGCCAAGGAGGTTATGTTTTCGTCGTGTTTGACTGTCTGTCTGTCACCACGATAACTCAAAAAGTTACAAACCGATTTGGATGAAATTTACAGGGATTGTTAGGTACGTATGTTAGGAGGAACAGATGATTAACTTTTGGTCCATCCGTTTGTTTGTCTGCCTCAATTTTCTCGATGCTATAACTCAAAAAGTTATGGATGGATTTTGATAAAATTAACATGAGTTGTTAGGTATATAACAAAGAGTATATGACCAAATTTTGGTAATGATCAGTTTGTTCGTTCGTTTGTCACTATTTATAATTTTATGCTTGTTAGCACAATAACTCAAAAAATAATGAATGGATCTTTATGAAATTTATAGGGTTTGTTAATTATGTTAAGAGACATAAATGATCAAATTTTGGTGCAGATCGGTTGGTTCGTTTGTATGTTTGACTTATGTTTGTCATACGTTTGTTAACAGTATAACTCAAAAAGTTATGAACGGATCTTCAAAAAAATTGAAAAAGCTGTTATTAATATCAAAAGGCACAAATGATTAGATTTTGGAGTTTATGCAAAGAAAATTATTGTTTCAGAACCAATTTGAATTTTTTGCTACCGTTGCCTCACTTGGCGGAGGTATGCGCTATCAGAGTGCTCTAGTTTTATTATCATTACCGCGGTCAGACCGCAGTAGCAGCAGATCAGAGCGTCTGACTTTGACTCTCAAGGCCGCAGGCTCAAACCTCGCTCCCAGCTAGGCAAGATCTTTGAGCGCTTGGTGCGATCGGTCAGCATTCGGTCTGTATACTGCTGCGGGTTTATTGACCGTGCTCAGCAATGGAGAAAGTTGGGGGGGTCGCAGATATTGTCGTATGGAGTCTTCCGCCACTAGCGTCATAGCTCTAGACATCTGTGGTCGACTGCAGCCGTACACTCCTCTGGAGCCTGTTGGTCTATATCTGCAGCACAAACCAGTGTCAAGTCAACTTTACCTTTACCCCCGCCAAGGAGGTTACGCTTTTGTCATGTTTGTCTGTCTGTCCGCAAGATGACTCAAAAAGCTATGAACGGATCTTTACAAAATTTACAGTAGCATAGATGATTAACTTTTGGTGGAAATCCGTCCATCTGTTTGTTGGTGAGCCTATTTTTTTCGTACTATAACTCAAAAAGTTAAGAACGGATTCTCATTAAATTTACATGAGTTGCTTGATTTATTATGAAGAGTAAAGGACCAAATATTTGATTGTCTGTTCGTACGTTTATTTGTTTGCTGCTGTGATTGAGTTCATGCTTGTTAGAACAATAACTCAAAAAGTTCTGAATGTAGTTTTATGAAATTTACAAGAGTTGTTAGTACTGTTAAAAGACATAAATTATTACATTTCGGAGTAGAGCGCATGGTCCGTTTATGGGTTTGACTTCATATAGATATCTCAAAAAGTTACGATCGGATCTTCAAGAAATTGGAGATACTGTTAACAGTGTTAAAAGGCACAAATGATTAGATTTTGACGTTGATGCAAAGAAAATCATGGTTTCAGAGCCAATTTGAATTTTTCGTTGCCGTTGCCTTGCTTGGCGGAGGTATGCGTTTTCAGAGTGCCCTAGTTTTTATTGAAACTACATTCCTGGGCCTACACGGACTCGCAATGAAACCCAAATGAAGCTTTAAGCAACACCTGGAAGCATGTACGATTCCATCCAACAGCTATCAACAGTTCACCTAAACTATTGCAAATCCACGCGGTCAAACGCGACTCCCGGTAACGAATTTCACACCACAGCAGACCAGGGCAGCTAACACCGACTGCCTCACAAGTAGGACAGCGAATGGTCTCCCCAGAAAATGGGCGGGCATAGACAGCAGCACGCGTATTGGTTCAAGACTGTTCCCTTCTCTCCTTAAGTCATATTTTCTCGGTTGCCGGAGTTACACCTGAATTTCTGAAGCATACAGTGCATTTCTATTAACCAGCCCGTGTACTACCTAGCTACGCAGGACTTTTTCCCGTCAGAATAGCATAGGAGAAAGAATTCTTTGAGCAATATAACGCAACCTAGTTCAAATAAAGTTATGGAGTTGGCCCCAGGCATCACCAGACTTGTGACCGCGACATACCGTAACGTATGGGACTGACCTGATCGGCAGCGGCAGGGGTCGTGCTTGTCCAGGTAATGTTCCAATGTGTCCCAGCCACCACCCACGCGCACCATCACGTGGTTGCGAAGGATCTGCACAGATCACAGTTTACTGAATGATTACCCATAGAAGCTAAAGCATTGACGTGTAGAGCTAGGCTCGGCCCTATGACAGCCAGTTCTTATTTCAACTTTTTTCTGCCTTTTTTTTTAAAGCTTTGCGGCCAGCGGCCCTCCCGGACACCGACGATCCGGAAATTGTATATCAGGACTTCCACCCCTGCTAGCTGAGAACGTCGTATATATAAGTTCCTAATAAACGGCAATGAGAATTTTTTTTTACAGTTAAGTGTGTCAATATTGTTACGGGAAGAGTTGTAAGGCGTCTGACCATACAATTGAGAAGAAGTAAGACAGTGCTGCAAGAGGGCCACGTCCAGCACCGTTAACTTATACAACACACGGAACCGCTGGCAACTATCTAGTCCTACTTTATTAAGGTGGTCCGTAAAGGTCCTGGCTACAAACTAACACGCACAGCCGATGCAAATGGCAGCGCATACAGTTTCCAAACAGGGGCCAAACAATGAGCCGCAATGCAGTGTAGTTTGTAATGATGGTATTACCTGATCTTTGTATCTAATGTAACTTTAGTAAAAAGCTGTGCCATATGCACAAGTCTCTCAATGTGCACCTAATAAAGCATATTTATTTTTTATTTTATATTTTAATTACTTCATCGTCATAATACAATTTGAAGCCACCTAAACACCGACGTTACACAGATAGCAATGAATGTTATTATTTGAGAGTATTAATACATTCTAAAACATCTCAATTTGTTTACTAGTACGCAGCCAGCATAGGAGGGTAATAGTTATCACTAGCGAAAGAGACGATAATATTGTACGCTGTTGGGCGTCCCTCTGCATGTAACACGGTTTGTAACACAAAGAACATGAATACAAAAGGACATGATAAAGCTGCTACATTGCATTTTCACTGTGACAATAGCATGCACAAAAAAACTGTATCAGGAAGGACCTGGACTTACCCTTACGAAGATAAGGACCTTGGTGTCACCGATTCTATACTTGCCATCTGACACCTTCACCATAGGGAACTGTGAAGGGCAGGCGCATCTCTCCACAAGGTCTCGCACCTGCACAACGCAATAACATTAGAATCTTCTAGTTTACACAATAAAGTGCACATAATAATATACAAGCATTAGCAAAAAACTGGAAAAGAGAAGGCAACCAAAATATATTACACATTGGGCATAGAAAAATTGGCCCATCTTCGCAAGAACGAACCTCATTTTTCAAGTACCGTAAAAACAGAATTTGGTACCGAAGAGCCAAATAAAACGTGGGTAGGCATCTTGTCATAGCATAGTGGTAAACATCGTTGATGAAGGGCGCCGTTACTTGTACGGTAAATCCATATGAAAATGTAGCATGTATTTCCATATGAAAATGTAGCATGTATTTCCAATTCCACACACCAATCGGCGCTAATTTCAAAACATAATGAATTTCGGAAATATGTAGTAACAATCGGGACGCATTTCTGAAAAAATTCTTATAGAAGAGTGACGTCTATATATGTTTCAAATTCATGTAAAATTCGTAAAGCATTTCCAACTCTACACACACACACACATTATTAAATTCGCTACTTCGTCGTACACACGTTTCTAAATTCAAAGGGGAATTCGGCACGTATTTATAAATTCATGAAGAAATACGGTACGCAGCTTCGAATCTATGGTGCGTAGTTTTTCAATTCGCCGAACATTTCTAAATTTAGAGAGAAATTCGGCACGTATTGCCGAATACAACGCACACTCGACGCACGTACTAACGATCGCAATGACCACAATGTTACCCAATGGAGGTGCAAGCAATGCAATGTGCGTGACAAACTGACAACCGTTCCCGGCGAGACACTTTAGGAATACCAGAAATGCCACGACCTCAAGGTTATACTGGTGGCGAAGGCCTGCATGGTTGCGGCTTTTAGCCAATGGGAAAATCCCAGGCCTTTATTCGATGTCTACGAGTATATACAAGAAGCGGCATCGGATAATATCGAATAATCGCGTAAATATTTCCGAGAGGCCATACTTAACATATGCATAACAGTTAACCCATGTACTTAATCTTATTTAGAATGAGGTACCTCGCTAAGGGGCGTTTTCTTCCTTAGGAATACGGTATGGAAAAAATCTTTGTGCTGCTATGTTACAACCTGAGTCACACAGATCGAGCTAACGCATAAAACAAGCATTGATTTGTTGTAAGAATGGCACTATTAATACAGTCCAGATATACGTATGACCGCATGAGTTAATAGGTTACAAAAATCTTGCAAAAGCCATATTGAAACTGACGCAAATTGATGATACTAACATATTTCTATTAACCTACTCAGATTTTCAATTTCTACATCATCATATGAAACTAAAAGCTCAATAACTAGCATCAGGAAAACATAAAAGTGAAAGAATAACGGAATTGGTCCATATCTGCAGGCAGCAATACAGGACAATTAAACGACAGCAGAAAAGAAACACACAACAGCTAGAGGTCATTCCGATCAAGTAAGTCATCGCCCACATACAAAATCCTAACCCGGAGCAGCTGCTCGAGCGGCAAACTACGACAGCCAGGGACAGAGCAAACCCCTGAAGCAACGAGTTTACAGATCTTCCCCTATCACCTGTAAATTATAGGCACATCAACGGGCAAAAAAATTTGGGCATTGTGCATCGTACGGTTGATAAGAGGTAAAATACATACATCAATAGCTTTTATGGATCTCGGAACACCAACCAGTAGCTGGAACAAACTATACGTATGCAGGCAACCTGCTGATAGCCTATCTCGTGAATGAAGTCCAAAGAGAGAGTTGTAATTTGTAGAATTATTATATACTGGAATAGCAATTTGTTATGGAGTGTCGAAGCTTTGCATTCATTGATTAGATATGAAACTCCCTTAATATCTCATTACCAGTATTAGTTAAGTGCCCAACCTGTCACGCATATCTGCCCCATCTTGTATATTGTCATCAGTGAGATGTCTCAAATACACAAAACTGTGCTCATAGATTGACTTCTCATCGCTGAACAGTGTATGCTGAATCCTATTCTGCTTATTTCCATAAGGGGCAAGTATCATACAAAGTCTTAGCTTGTGTGCAATGTCAAGCTTCTGAGCTTCATTACTACATGTGAAAATTAGCTTTTGTAGAGAGCTGTGGTGTAGCGCAAGAAGCACCACAAGAAGCATCAGAATAACTGGTGGCATCAATGCAGCGCCCACCCGCAGCAGCCAACTTCGCTACTGTTGAGCTAGTGTGTTCCTCATCATTGAAGATATTGGAACGGCTACGGCGAGAGGAGCGCACCGTTAGCAATACGGAAGTTTTCAGAGAATGATTTACCTCACCATACAAAACAATCTTTTTTCCTGTATCAGAATTCCAATGCGCTTATACTATTCATGTTTGGGTCAATTCTTGGTCAACTGCACAAACGGCAGACGAGTCTACAAAAAGAATTTAACTCTATAACGATCAAATTTCAATTTTACATACAAACAGCAATGTTTGAAAATGTTTACGAAGGGCGCTCGATATTATAGCGTTAACTACGCACTGCATGAATTAATGTTTTTTTCTGTAGGAATACCACTATATTAAACCTTGGTAACATCACTTACTGTATATGATAAAACCCCGCAGTGTAAAGAAAACTATGCAATGTTTTCTACTATGCAACTAGGATATTGGAATATTAAGTTGGTCTCCCTTACATAAGACGTTTTCCATTCACCAAAGGATTATTTTCATTAATTAGCCAGGCAATGAACAAACGATAAGATATCCTTGCTACAATTGTTCAGTGCTTGTAGGTTATTCGTGCGTTCAGTCAGTGCGTGCAGGCACACAGGCACCTGTTGCCATGGTCTACCCACTCACACGGTGCAGCAGCAGCAGGTTACGTGCGATACGCGTCTCCACCCTTTACATGTCTGACGGCACCGCACCCACCTGCAGCCCCGCGCCATGCAGCGCTGGCCGGCGTCGTGCGCCGCTGCAGTTCCCACTGTTCTCGTGTCAGCCGTGCAACATGCCTGCTACGCTGTAGCAGACTACACCCACACCTTGTTATTACCCAGATCTTCTGTCTGCACTGTAGCATACTACACTGGACCTGACGTCACCATCTTACTACTCATACCTGGTCTTTCCACTGTAGCATTATACATCCCGACCTTGTTAAGACACTGTAGCATACTACACCGATTTTGGAACTGGGCTGCAGCATACTACGTCCAGTCCTTAGTACTACACTGTAGCATACTACACAAGGAACGGAAATAATGGCTTTAGCACAAAATTGGCAATATCTCATTTTTGCGCGATCAAATTTTGATGAAACTTGCAGGGAAATCGTGACATCTTATGGCCACACTGTCGAGTTTGTTTACATTTTGCTGTGCCTCCTGACTGACAACTCTTTCCCTTTTTTCTTTTTGAGGTGAACGACAATAATAGCTTCTTGTATATTCTGCTAAAATGGGACGTGGAAAAGCTCTAACTAACGAGGAGAAAGAAATTATTATCAAAGAAACTGCTAAGGCACCTCTCCTGATGTTATTGCATGAAAAATAGAACTCCGTATTGACACAGTGACATGATTCTTGAAGGACCCTTCACCACGGAAGAAACTATCAGATGCTGGGCATACAAGGACTGTTACTGATAGAGACATGAGAAATGTGGTTCATCAGCTATGTAAAAGACCCATTCAAACAAGTAAATCAATTTTTACAGCTGCTGGGCTTCCTGAAGTGCCTAACACAAGAAATGACATGCTTCGCTCCACTGCTTCGGTCAAATCCCCTCTGAAATTGCCTCCTCTGACTTAAGACATAAAATTTTGAGGATGGAATGGGAGAAAAATACTTGAAGGTCAACATGAATCATGTTCTTTTCACCGACGAAACCCGGGCAACCCTTGATGCACCTGATGGGTGGAGTAACGGTTGTGTGCTACCAGGAGGTGTCATCAACGCGTAAAACGTCAACAACAGGAAGGTGATGTTTTGATATGGGCTGGTATCATAGGGGATCGACTTGTAGGTGCGGTTAGAGTACCTGATGGCGTGAAAATTACATATGCATCATATTGTGACATGCTAAAAGACGCTTTGGTTCCATGGCTGGATGACATACCCTTTTCGTTGCTTCGAAACTTGATTGTCATGCATGATAAATGCGCCATCTCACTCTGCCCGTACTACCTCAGCATTTCTGGACTCCTGGGGTCCATGGAGAGAAACTGCATTATGGTTTGGCCACCGCGCTCACCTGATTTAAACCCAATTGAAAACTTTTGGGCTCTTCTGAAAAGGGAAATTTACGCAGATGGAAGGCAGTACAACTCAAAATACCTATTTCTTGTGTGATACTGTTGCTGCAGCAGCAAGGGTAGTTTCACCTTCTGCAATAAAGAAACTAACTGGCTGCATGGATTCGACGATTATTGAAGTTATTAAACCCCTGGGGGTCATGTTGGCAAATAAAACTTTTTTCAGTTGCTGAAACTTTTGATTAATGATTCCTTGTTCTCACTCGTGTCGTTCATTTTGCTCCTTCGGTGATATAAAACTGTGAATATTTTGTTTTTAGGCAAAAAGCTATAACCGCCGCTCAGTGATAGTAAAATTTACAAATAATATAACTTTTTCTAGAACAAGTACGATCAGTCGTTTTAAATTTATAGACACTATAAGCATCATAAGTTTAACTTTCTGTAAAATTTTCAAGGAAATTTATAGCCAAATAGTCTAAATGTGGTCAATTCTGGGATAAAGCTATTATTTCAGTTCTAAGTGTAGACATAACCTTGTTATTACCCAGACATTGTTTTTAAAAAGCACTGAAGCATAGGAAATACGCCCAGACTATGTCACTAACGCATTCCGTAGGTATGGAATATGTTGAACAAATCCGTAGGACAGTTACTTAGTACTTTACTGTAAGTCTAACTGGACATATCGCGGTGTATCAAGAGAAGAAGAAGAAAAGGACAGGCAGCAAGTAAAACAGAACCGGGCCATCCCTGTCAGAACACCGAGCAGGGGAGCAGCAACTCGGGACGGGCGAGGGAAAAAAGGACAATGCTAACCAGCAATGAAAAGGAAAAGATCTCCCACAGAGTCTAGTTCAAGCTACGGTAACCGATGGATCCATGGACTTGTCTGCAAATTCCAAATGGGAAATACACACGCACTGGTTCATGCAGCAGATAGGCGCTCGTTAGGCCTCAGATGAATGCACGGCTGTCGTCGACCATGATTGTCAGAATTATGGTATCATAGACGGGAGGCTCAAGCTCCCCGACGGCGCCCGTTACTAGCTAGAGTCAGCACCCCCGCAACAGAACGAGAATGTCAGAAACGCTGACGCAGCAAATGGAGTGTCGGAAGAATTCTCTTGCCTAGCGAGGAGGCGAACTTATGACTTTTAGCACG
>LQNS02020120.1:14215813-14232690 GCA_001587735.2 Parhyale hawaiensis | reverse complement strand
CCCCCCCCTCCTCCCCCAGAGTATGCGACATACCAGGTGAGGTGCAGGATTTTCAAGGACAGCGTGGGTACCCTGGAGTCGGTATTGCCATACGGAGATAATAACGCGAGACATACAGCAAGTATGCTCCTGGTCTGTATTGCCATGCGGAGATAATAACGCGAGACATACAGCAAGTATGCTCCTGGTCGGTATTGCCATGCGGAGATAATAACGCGAGACATACAGCAAGTATGCTCCTGGTCGGTATTGCCATTCGGAGATAATAACACAAGACATGCAGCAAGTATGCTCCTGGTCGGTATTGCCATGCGCAGATAATAACGCGAGACATACAGTAAGTATGCTCCTGGTCGGTATTGCCATATGGAGATAATAAAGCGAAACATACAGCACGTATGCTCCTGGTCGGTATTGCCATTCGGAGATAATAATACGAGACATACAGCAAAAATACTCCTGGTCGGTATTGCCATACGGAAATAATAACGCGAAACATACAGCAAGAATACTCGTGGTCGGTATTGCCATACGGAGTAATAACTGCGAGATATACAGCAAGAATACTCCTGGTCGGTATTGCCAAACTGTGATAATAACGCGCGGTATACAGCAAGGACATTCCACGTCAGTATTAAAATAAAGCAAGACGTACAGCAAGAATGCTGCTCGTCGGTATTATCATACGTAGATAATAACACGCGGCATACCTACAGCAAGGATTCTCTTGATCGATATTGCCAGATAGAGATAATAACGCAAGACATACAGCAAGGATGCTACTGGTCGGTACTGCCAAACGGAGATAATAACGCGCAGTAAAAAATTTCCGGTTGTTACATAATAAAGCAAGATCTACAGCACGGATGCTACAGGTCAGTATTGCTGTCGTGATGCGACACAAAACACAGAAATTGAGCAGGCTATATCACTTTATAAAGACATCTTATAGATCGTTCCTGGAATAGAAGTTGCGGTCAATAAATGATACCATATCTGTTGGACTTGGGTGGTCTGGGGAGGCGGTCACGGTTACATTTCGAGGTATTTGCATGCGGAAGAAAGCTTCGAGTAAGTTAATTGTTGAGGACCGTGAGGCGGCCCGCCTCTCGTCCACCCAGCTTAGCGCCGGTGACCAATTGGCTGCAATGCAATATGTGGTACGAGACTGAGAGCTGCACAGCTTTCCCATCGGTATCAAATCAAGGGGCCTTAATTAAACGGTTACTGCAACAAAGAGGTATCTGACTTAAAAAATATAACCTATCAGCTGGGCTATCTCGTCAGTGGGCCCTTCTGAGCGAGACTGTGATTGGGCAGCCCATACTCGGTGGGGGGAGGAGGGGCAAAAATGCCTGAATTTCTACGTTGTCTAAATTGGAGGCAGTCTTAGAGGTACCGACGTAGCGTAAACAGCTGGTGCGGCTTATATTCTTGAGTCGGCCGCTGACGCTACCATCATTTGCCAACACGTAAGCTTGGAATTGGCCATCGATAATGGAAGAGCTAATTTTCCACAAAAATAATGAAATATTTCTAACAAATTTGTAAGCTTAATTTTTCATTATTTATATTGTTCATTGTCTGGAAGAGCCCGTCATGTCTCTAACGTTTCTTCTATTTTAGTAGAGCTGCAGGTTTACAGCTTCTTATCGTTTTTGATACCTGATACTTAGATATAAATAAAAAATCAGGGTTCTTTTCTTCACAAAAATTAAATGCAATTTTATAAAGCTACACATACGAAGCCACATACTGGGCCTCCTCCCAGCGACATAATTACGTCGATCCAGACGTGATAGCGCTGCCTCATTTTCCACTACTCCTATTAAAACAACTAACACGGCACACACACAGTGTACAATCTGTGATCTCCGTGCCGCGCGAGCTGGTGACAGCTTCCTCACGCCAAGTCCACAGACGCTAGATGACATCCTCACCCGTTACTCGCCCAATCGAGCAACGGATGTCATATTCCACGCTGGGTCAACGCCAGCACTGCATGGGATTTAATGTATTTATGTTACCATTTACAATGCAGCTGACAAAGATTTGGTTTCTCCCTGTCCCATGCCACTGTATATCATCGGTGTGCGAGAACGTACATTTTACCATACTCAAACGAGACAATTAGAGGAATTTCAATATTATCTATTATGCTCGTTAATTTAGTAAGGAAAGTTCATCAGATAAATTTATATTCAATGTGTCGGCTTAGGCAACGTCCAATAGCTACTCGCAGTAGCAAAAAAAAAATTCCCAGGTGTGGGAACATGAAGCTCAATCGTGAACGTATAGCTGCATGTATAGGCATTTATTTTCAAATCTATAATTCAAAATAATATATTGAATAGGTAACATCTGCAGCAGGCTGAAAAGTGCTCGGGTACCTATATCTGCATGTACATGAATTTATTTCTATCCATATCGCAAATAATCGTCGGGTAGAATAATTGTGAGGAAAAGCTGTTGCGCAGCGGAACTTCCGCGCGTACGAATTTCTGCCTGCAAGTGAATTTAATGCTATCCCCTTCGTAAATAAATATCACGCAAACTACAATGCGTAACTGCCAGCAGGAGAGTTACTCGTGCACGTATTTCCACAAGTTAAGGAAGTTACTGCCATCCATTTCGTAAATAATTACCAAGCAGAATAAAATATCCAGCAGGTAACAGCTGTTGCAAGATGAAACTTATTGGCGTATATACATGTGTAAAGGACAGTACGCACGGCTGATGTTGCGCACGCTTACTCACTTCCTGTTCAGCAGGGGGCGCCACACCACACCTGTTCAGGAGATCACCAATTCTTCCCTCGAATACTAACGCTCTTGTAGCCAAGATGCTGCCAATGTCAAACGAAGACTTCTGACTGAGCAAACAAGGACAGGACGGGTGTCAATGTTGCAGGCGCCCTTACACCTGTCACATGCGCCAAGCGTCTTGTGACAGTGAAACAAGAGGACTTCGTCAATGTCAGACGTAGACTCGTTATCAGTAATCAAAGTTGGCATAAGAGGTAGACTTCTAACTGACCGAGCAAACATGGACAGGGTGTCAGTGTGATAGAGAACAAAACATTTGTCATAGAAAGCGTCTTTTAGTCTAACGGCGAAATCATTTGTTGCTGACAGTAATGGGCATACAGACTAACGAACAGCTAACCTATGAAAGCTCACAGAGTCCATTTTTGTGACTTCACAAAGTGCAAGGTCTGCCAAAACAGATTTTTCTAAGAGGGACGTTAGCCGATAAGTTTCTCTGTCCATGATGAGGGGACGTAAACTCCGCTGTATTCAGCATCCCTATCCATAACCATCAAAGGTAGAGACTTTGGAGCACACAAGGACACAGTGTCAATGGTAGTCACCTTTGCAGCTGTCGCAGAAAACGTCTTGCATTATAATAACCTAACAATTGGAGCATGTCAGTGTCAGAGAAGGGAGCTCTGCAGGGGCAGACAAACACTGCATGACAATATGCTGAGCTCGCGCTGTATATTTTTTCATTATCATTCTTCGTTTTGCTAAGATCGATTGCATTTAAAGTATATACGATAATAATTATTTTTAATAGCATTATACGGAACGTTTAGTAGTTACACTATATTATAGCTAGTAACATTACATATATATCATTTGAGTAATTGTGTGAGTAAAATGTAAGTAAATGTGAGTAAAATGTGGCTTGCCTCTTTAAGTTTTACAAGGTATTCAACAGCAGGGGAATTGGAGCACACGTCCATTACTCTCATTAAGATCTTTAAGAGGAAGGCACGAGCTGCAGCTGAGGCCCATCCCATTACGCCGAAGATCGTTCCAGATCGAACTCATCAATTTGGTCGGTGTCTCATTTTCAGATTTGCGTCGGTACAGAGTTCGTTCTCGGGATCTGTGTTCTGCTGTGTGGAGGCTGCAGGTGTTTGAGTTAGCCTTGGTTTTGTTACAGTGCTTTTAAGCAACGTTTCGTACGTTTCAGGGCAGCCTAGCGCTTTGTTTTATCTTACCGTCCGTCTCCTGGCGTTGCACCGCTATGTTAATCAAAGTTACGCTTTATGATCCACGGAAAACATGAGCATCATCACGAGTACAAAGAACGAGGAAATAACTAAATAAAACAAGAGTCTATGCGAAAGTCACAGTCCGAAGCATAGCATAACCTCAAACGATAACACCATAACATGAGTTGAGCCCTTAGCCTTGAACAGACACTGCCCCAGTGACGCGGAGTATGGACAAACACCGCACTGACACCTACACAGCACCGCTGTCGCTCGCTGTGATAATTGCAGCAGTAAGCGCACCGCAATGGCTGGACCCTGCAACTGCAAGGAGTACGCAGCTGTAAGCACACCACGATGGCAGGACCCTGCAGTTGTAAGGAGTATACGCAGCTGTAAGCACACCGCAATAGCCGGACCCAGCAGCTGTAAGGAGTACCTACACAGCTGTAAGCACACCACGATGGCAGGACCCTGCAGCTGTAAGGAGTACAAGCAGCTGTAAGCACACCGCAATAGCCGGACCCAGCAGCTGTAAGGAGTACCTACCTACACAGCTGTAAGCACACCACGATGGCAGGACCCTGCAGCTGTAAGGAGTATACGCAGCTGTAAGCACACCGCAATAGCCGGAATCAGCAGCTGTAAGGAGTACCTACACAGCTGTAAGCACACCGCGATGGCAGGACTCCAGCTATACGCTAACTCATACAATAAGAGGAGAGGGTCTGGCGGCAGTAGATCCATGCGCTCCTTGTAGAGTGAACTGGGACACCACTACAACAAATGTCACTTGGCGGTCATCAGTAAGTTGAACATAAGGTCTTGAAATGGACAAACGCGACCTTCAGCGAGCACCGATATGGAAAAGCACCAGCTGAACAGTCGTAGGATGCCATGTGGGCACCACGGGGCCAGATGGTTCACGCAAGGGTTCAGGTCGTCCGGATAGTTCCGACACAGACCATGGAGGAAGGAAGTATTCCTTATGGCGACAAGTAGATTTTTAATAACTAAGCAAAAGCAAGACGTAGTGTCAGTGTTAAATACACAGCACCTGTCGCAACAACTGTAACGCACTGTGGGAGCGAAACAGCTAGTGTTTGGATGCTAGTATTTTTTCTGGGTACATTGCGCATGTTTGTAGCAATGCACGTGATGCTGTGTTTGTAGCACTGCACGTGATGCCGTGTTTGTAGCACTGCACGTGATGCCGTGTTTGTAGCACTGCACGTGATGCCGTGTTTGTAGCACTGCACGTGATGCCGTGTTTGTAGCACTGCACGTGATACCCTGTTTGTAGCACTGTACGTGATCCAAAATGTTAGTCGTGTCGACGACTTTATAGAGCTGCAACAGAAGGCGTTTCAAAACTGGAAAAATTACACAGAACAATATGAAGAAGTCATTCTTTACCTACGTCGTGTGTAGCACATATGTCTGGCCAAGGCCGAAATGCCAGTCGTGCCATCATTAGAGTCGTCGAATTGTGCTCGACTATCCCAATACCTTTCAAACAGATGATGTCTCCGCTAACCGGTGCACACGTCTCGCAGTATCCAGCAGGGTATATACCGGGCTTTGCAAAAGTCCTGACCTGTTTTAATATTTTGCCATTCGAAGTTCGTAAAAGGTTAGTTTATAATGAAATAAAACAAGATTTGTAATAACGTATTAGTTTATTATGAAGTCTTTGGGCCAGTAAGTCATGTTTTGGCTCATCCAGTTTTTGACGGTTTTCGACGTGTGCGCTGGTGCACCATCTTGCTGAAACACGTAATCTCCATCTTAGACGATTTTTCTGATCCGAGGAAGAACTTTTGTGGCCATGATATCCCTGTATTCAGCCCCTGTCAACCAGTAACCGCCCTTGAACCACACTGGGGGCATCTTCTCTCCATTGGAAGCCACAACGCCAAGCATCATCACAGAGGCCGGATGCTTTGTTGTGGAGACATAACGAACATCAGAGATGCCTTGGCCAAAGCTCACAACTCGATCGTTCTGTTTGTTGAAGACAGGATCCACGGCCACGGTCTTCTCATCTGAGAAAATGATGACTCGATTTCCATGACTTTTTAAGTCGTTAAGAAGGCGAGAACATCGCTCTTGGGGCTTTTTAACCATGTCAGCAGTTAGCAGCGGTCTTTTCTGACGCTTTAAACTCTTTCCACCTTCACTATTTACAGCTTTTGACACGGTTGACGCCAGAAATCAACTTCTTCTTCTTCTTCGCAAATTCAGTCATTTTGAGTTTCGAATCATTTTCAAAGGCTCCGTTGAATAACTTTTGGTCTACCTGAACTTGGTGGATCTTTGAGGCTTTCATCATTCTTATGGCGGTTTTCTACCTGTTTCACCGTTGATGGGCGCTGTTACCTGTTATTATATTATCTGAAATAGTTTCGGAATGAGTCATTGTCAATAAATTTTATCAAGTCTTTGAAATGAGCTTAACACATTCAAAATACAAAACAGGTCAGGACTTTTGCAAAGCCCGGTACAACGCGTCAGCTGTACAAGCTTCACAGTTGTTGGATTGCACAGCTACAGTACCTAGTGAAAAATTAAGCTGTGGAAACGGCTTCAAAACAGCAATCCGGACGACAATCATGCTTGCAGGTTGTCCGCGGGCAGTGAAGACTGGTGGTAGCTGAGATTCTTCTCCCCCTTCTTTTCTTTTTCTGACTTATTTTTTTTTCTTCTCGTTTCTCCAGTCCTCTATATCCTACTAACATAATGGCAATAGCACATAGAGGGCCGGGGCGTAAGTTCCGGTGTCTCTTTGGGAATGGGTCTATTGGTTCGTCTACTGAAGCCCATCTAATCTAATATACAACGAAGATCTAACTAGTAACGTATACATACGGAGATATCTCCAGTTAATACGAACAAAGCTTCAATAAACCACAATTCACAGTTGGTTATGAGGGCCAAAGAGACAGTTCCTTGTACATAATATACAACGTCGAATAAAGTCGCTACTTAACGTACCTACTAATTCAACCAAAGAGAATCAACTTGATTCTCAAAGCCGAGAGATTTAGCCCGTGTAATCAATTTAGCAAAAAGAACAATCTTCTACAGAAATGGTCCTGGTCTTCACAACCAAACGTGCTTGACTGAAGCATTCAACTGCATAAACGTGCCATATTACAACGTCAAATGCACAGACTAACACCATTTATTCAACATGAAGCAGTATGAAATCAGTGCCAAAATGTACGTCGTACGAACGCACGGCTGTTGTTGGAAATGTATATAAATTCACCCTTGAAACTTCCTTGACATTACCAGGACCACAGCTGTCTTAGCCAAAGACGCGTGAGACGTACCAAGTTTACAACTTTTTTCGACATGTAATAGCATCAATGGTGAAAATTCCTTGGTATTAACGGGGTGGCAGGGGAGTCGTGGCCAGCGACATGGCAGTTGTACCAACTTCACAAGTGCTTCCGATATGCAATAAAATTACTGGTGACAATACCTACCCGGGACAACTTATTTCAACATGTTATATTACCAGAGCGACAGGGGTGTTTTGGCGACATGTCAGTCGTACGAACAAGAAAGCTTTTTATGGACACGTACATAAAATCAGCTGTGGAAATCCATTCGATAGATAAATACACCTTTGGGAATCACAAGCCTCGGCTACCAGCGCACATGTACCGCACGAGCCAGCTGTGCGTACGCCGCGACAGATGGTGCGTTGCGGAAACGTACTTCTATGATTCATCGCACGCTCCTTGGCTGCGAGATGCTCGAGAGTATCGTACCTGTACAACAGAGGGAACACTCAACGTTCCTCCCGAGGGTCAAGCGGCACGGCTGGAGTAGGAAGTGCGGGCGCAGTCTTGGGGGCACCGCCGGAACAATGCAGTTAACTCGTGCGTTTCACCATCCCTCAAATGTGAGCAAACGGTTCAGAAAGTGCTGATAAGTTCCTAGGTAAATGCACACCCGGTTGGGTGCATCATAAAGAGGGTGGCTGGCGGTGCATCGTAACACTACGAATAATTCACTGGTGTAAAAAAATATTGTCCCTTTTTTCTGCGAACTAAACAACTACAATACCAGTTCACTATGGGGCTCTGGTTTCAAAGTTGCGACTGAAACTTGGTTACCTACTTCGTCGATTTTTTTACTCGCCATTGATATTTTCTCGTCGGGAGAGCAATATACAATCCGTGACTCAATGCTCCCAACGGTCGCTCAACAGCAATGACAGTTTCCTAGTAATAGTTAAGAGCTCAGCTTCGATGCGCACACGGGCTGGAACCTTTTACGGCTTCGTATCTTGACCACGCATGAGACAGTGTCTTATACACAACACATATATCTGTGTGTGTAACATAAATATATATATATATATATATATATATATTGCTTAGAGTTTACTAACACTATGCCTTAAAATTTACTGTAGACTAAGTGATCCAATTTCCGTCTTACTTTTAGCTGCTCAGGAAGGAGACGGCAATGCTTGACTCGACTGGAATTGGCCGCGTTCACCTTTGATATTCTAAATTGAGATGAGGGCCGCTGTGGCGAGTGCGCTGCCCCTGTGGAATCATCACAAACACCAACACGACAGGGGCGTTAGCAGAAGTTCGTATCCGTCAGTTTCGACGGCCGGACCCATTAGCTACTATTGTAAATCCTAAACTAGCGTACAGAGACTCAACAATAATCTCACAAGCTCACTTTCGTTAGTACCCTAAATTACGGAGTATTACCCTCAAATACACTCCTGAGCAAAAGTTTAAGACTACTTGAAAATGTAAAAACAGCAACGTTTTAGTGATAAAGAAACTCGTTCGACTTGGAACCAGTAATTCCTAAAGATAAAAAGTGAGAAAGACGAAATATACCTGTTGTAACAATTTACTAAGAAATTTATACATATTTTGGTCAAATAATGAGTTTTTCAGTTGATCAAAAGTATAAGACCACAAACAGAAATTGTAGGTAACCTGTCAACAAGGACGTTGAGGTGAGCCAAGTTTGAACTCAGTAATGAGTATCGCCTCCATTCTTGTTGATAACCTCAAAAATTCTCTGTGGCTTACTAGAAATGAGGGTTAGAGAAATGTTGTCCCAGCTCCTAGAGAGGTCATCACGTAGTTCGTTTACTGCCACAAATAGTTTACCATTTCCGTAAACATCTCTCGCCATCCATCCCCAAAGATTTTCTATAGGGTTTAAGTCTGGCGAACATGCTGGATGACGTAAAACAGGGATCCCATTTTCTTGAAAGAAGGTCATAGTCTGGCGGGCAGTGTGGGCTGCTGCATTATCCTGCTGGAAAAACCATTCATCACCACACAACCGAGGACCCTCCGCCGACAAAGATGATCTTTGTAACATGCCGACATAACAAGCAGCTGTTCGATGACCCTGCACCTCCTGAAGCTTCATTGCTCCCCTGTAGGAAAAGGCCCCCCATAACATAGCGGAGTCTCCACCGCTGTGGCGCTTGGAAAACATTTCAGGAGGCATCTCTTTGTCATGCAAGTACCGTAGAAAGCCATCAGGGCCATCCAGATTGAACTTTTTTCGTCAGAAAACAAGACTTGAGACCATTTTTCAATGTCCTATGTTTGGTGCTCCCGAGCATACTGTAAACAGGCCACTTTGTGACACGGAAACAACCGAGGACCTTTCACACGCTTCTTGTCCATGCCCTTTTGTCGTAAGTGTCGCCTGATGGCTAATGAACTGCAATCCGCATCTGTGAGTGCCTTGATTAGCCTGCAAGTCCGTCCTCTGTCTTGAGAAACAACCCGTTTAATTCTCCTACTCAATGCAGGGGAAATTTTTGTCGGTCTACCACTAGATTTTACTGTTCCATAACTCTCAGAGCCCTTTAGGAAGTTCCAAATCACAGTTTTACTGCGGTGAATCTCAGCTGCGATTGCACGCTGCGACAAACCTTGCTTCTACAGTTCAACAATTCGACTACGTTCTAATTCGGAGAGTTTGCTTGATTTGGGCATAGTGACACCTTCACACTATCAGTGCAAGCCTGCATGTATGTAACTGATCCGAAACGCCGGAAATTACCCTTAAAACTAAACATTTATTACCCTGGACTAATAATTTTTATCTCAACATTAAAATTAAGTATTTGAAAAAAAAATGCCCGGTACATTTCTTAATAAATTGTTACAGCAGGTATTTTTCATTTTTCTCACCTTTTACCTTTAGGAATTACTCATCCCTAGTCGAAGAAATTTACTTATCACTACACTAAACATTACTTTTGAATAGTTTTAAGTGGTCTTAATCTTTTGATCAGCAGTGTATATTTTTGACATACGTGTGTTGTTATGCCGAAGCCACACTATACAATCTCATTCACAACTTGATGCGAGGATGTGAGTACGTTATATACTATAGGTGCCGTATCTACGCTACTGACTTTAAATGTGCATCGGGATGACGTGCAAGGAGCACAGCCTCGCATACGGTTGCCCATGCGATTGTATAATGTGGTGCCGGTATTACAGTAATGACTAGCCATGTATTTTTACAGACAACGCGCTAGTTTACAGAATATAGTTGCTGCCACTTTATAACAATTTGGCTAAGCATAGGGAAAAAAAGAGCTACATTCAGCATTACATATCCTGCCAAACCATATAGATACTTCTCGTTACATTAACCCATACTGTCCATTTTACATTACGATATTATTGGCGCTTTTCTTACGAGAAATAGAGATTTACTTTAGGATTACTAGGTTAATTTTCTGCAAACTACCGGACCCAGTCGGACGCACAGAATACAATTATAGCACCACACACGGCGGTGGTGTGCATAGCACCACCTGGACTAGATCCAAGACCTTCAAAGGTATCAGCGGTAAGTGCTCACTTCTATACTAAAATAACAGTAATAATAATGTTTATTTCAGCAGCCGTGGATATAACATCACATGGCATAATATGGTGTGAGGTGGATATCTCTGGAGAAATCTATATGCATTTTTTTAACGGGTGGGAAAAGATGCAAAAGCACTGTACACGCGCTATTCACCACACAAAATAAAATGAAAAATGCAATAATGCCTGAGGTAAGAAAAGCTCATAAAAACTTCACATTTTAGACTGCACTTCGGCGTATATGATCTGACTATGTTACGGTAACACACGCACTCTGCCAACTTAGGTTGTTCGCCGCCTGGATGCAATTAGTGGGCTACACTATTACCGATGTTATATTTTGTTGTGGACATTACACACCAGTTTCTTCAACTGTGACATAGTTTCGTTAGGTAAATTAATACTATTTCGCGATGAAATATAGCCGAGTGAAGCAGAGTAACTCAATGGCTACTATGTATATTTCTAGGTGGCAAAGCTTCCCCTTAGGACTGCTCGGTTATGTTGGAGGAAAACATTTTTATCTCGGTGCCTCAACTTAAGGATGCTGTCATTTCATACTTCCAGAACTTTGTCCCACGTTGTGCAAATGAATGACGTACCAAAGGCGGTAAAATTCTCCATACAATGATAATCTTACCGAAGAAATACCCTACATCTAATTCGCTGGTGTGGGGACAAACTTCCCCGAGTGTTAGCCTTTTTACAAGATTACATTAGTCGGATCATGTTATTTTGTAAAGAAAAGGTGAAGGATTCTCTATGCAGGAGATGTCTCTAAGACGGACTCTATATATAATTTCGTTTTCAATTTAAAGCTTATAGAGCAAATTATTATGTGTTTGTAAGTGCGTATGAGGTGTACCCATCACCCATGGACTAAACATGAAAGCCAAGCAGGAAAAGTTTGGTACCAAGTGGGTGAATTTAAGCGTTCCCTGTGAAAGCCAACTCCAGCTTGTATACAAGGCGAGCGTGCTAAGTAACCATTGGGAACACAAGTTCCAAAGTTAAAGGAGATAATTATTGAAGATTGGAGCGTGTTCGGCGAACGGGAGCCATTCAGGCAATCCACAGACCTCGGTAATGAGAGCAGTTCGCACGATAGCCACGTCAGAGGGAAGAGATAAATGTACGGCCGGCGAATGGGTCATATAGACCTAACAACTGAATACGCTTGTGTTTAGTTACTCTGAACCAGCAGTAAGTTTACCTCTAGGGGTAAAGACTCAGTTCGCCGATGAGGATCATAGGCCTCACAACTGGATATGTTTGTGTTTAGTAATTCTCAACTGCAGCGGTAAGTTCAGGCCAACTCACAATATCGTTCATGGGCCTTGCTTGGGTCTAGCAATTTTCAACATTCTGGGTGCAAAAATTACAGTAAGCAAGGTGTAAAACAACAACGTTGTGGATCAAATTAACCTTATATCAGCTGAGATAATTTCTGACTCTTAACGAAAGGAAGTTGACCTCACGACGTAAAGAAACGTGGCAAGAGATAAGCAATTGGCACATCTGGTCCCCGATAATTGGAGAACTAATTGCATGTATAGGTGCTGCAACTCTTTATATTTCACAGAAGGATCTCACAATGGTTGTAATGAAGCTTACTGAGCTCGTGACATAAATCCATCAGTTTTGTGACACCAATAGTTATACCGCTCTTACTTAGCTTGTGTCTTTCCGCCCCGTTATGATTAATATTTCTATGAAACAAGTAGGAGGGAAATACATTAGTTCAAGGATCTCCATAGCGAGGACGCGGTGTCTCAAGTGGAAAAAATGAAAGGGACACGCAGAATGTCAAATCAAAAAGGGAATCACCGCATAAGCCGAGGCGAGGCAAGCAGGAAAAAATGAGATAACATGCAAAGATATGCAAAAGATTACAAAATGAAAAAATAAAAGTGGCAAGAAAGAAAGATGGCCTGGAGGAGATGTAAAAAGATAATGCTTGAACTTTAAGCCGCAATATATAATTTAATGAATGATATAAAACTTGATACTTAATGCAGGTGACGGTAGCAATTCAACAAAATAGTTTAGAACATTGGTTACCGTTATAAATGCTAGTTTAAGTCTCCTTATAGACACCAAAAGAAGCCGTATGTCATCTCGTTTTACATAGTTTTATATTAAGGTTGAAAATTTTTGTTTCCAAGGGTCCGACATTCACACCCGTGAATCAAAAGCACAACATTGGATACCTGGAAATAAACCTTGCCAATCTAAATAGAAAGTTCCATAAAATTAGATGACCTACCAATAGGACTTCCCGTACAGCAAATCTTCAACATTATCTTATGGAGGAATGGCTAGAATATAATACCTCGCGCTTCAATGGCCCTTTCTCTGGTAGGAATATACTGCAGGCGCAACATCCCTTGTAGCGGAGCAGAATAGCTGGATAAAAATAAGTTTACAAGCAGAAGAGGAAGGGACGGGTAGTATTCCTATAGAAACGTGGAGTCCATGCACAAGGGAGACTCACACTGGATCAACGAGCAGGAGCAGAGCAAGTCCGGAAAGAAAAGAAGAAGAGAAGGAAGTTAGATTGGTAGAAGTTTAAAAATCTCAACATACCGTACACTACGTATAGAAATACCGAACTACAAGCGACCAAACGAAGTCGTGGCGCAGTAATACACATCAGTTTTCATACAACTAGCACTATTGAAAGCGTCTCAAATTAGTAACTGGTTCTAGAAAAAGACATATTTCTTTTACTATCGTTTTTAGTTGAAACGAAGATTCTCCAAACACTAGACGACTGCGAGAAGAATACGCTCGGTTTAGTTCGTCACGGAGGTAATCCTGTAAGGAGGAGAGTTCTTCATAAACGACGTTTCCAACAATACTGTTTTTATGAAATATCTACGCGTAATTTGGTCCTTATACGGGCGAGCCCATGGTAGCCACAGTACCCACTGGTGGCTGTAACAAAGTCCTACTTCTACGAAAGTGATATTTAAATCCTTATACCGCCGAGTGCCGTCTTTCCTTCCCGTTCCACATAATCTTGTTCCTGCGGGACACGTGAGTTTGGTCCGTCGGCTTAGAGTTAAATTGGGCCACCTACAGGAATTAGCCCCGTCTGCACCAGGCTGTGTTACGTCGCTACAGAGGCTAATGTTCCCGTAGAAATACAATAGGACACAAAGGACCCTTGCAGCCACATAACAGCTGATGTATGAATAGCGTCAGCAGTTAGTGAGATGTTGAATTGATCCTGTAGTGGGCACGTAGACTCCAAGATCCACTTTCGAACAGCGCAATTTCTACAATAGTTAGTGTACCTATAATTTGGGTAGTAGGTGTTCAATCTTGACCGGGCTACTGCGCATGCATACCGACCCCCCTATAATGCTACCTCTATGACAGCATTGCTCACATACCCGGTAAAGGGTCAAGCCTCGCTAGCCACTGGAACGGTGTTTTTAAAGGAAAAGAAGCGGGCTCGTAGCACGTCTAGAAAAACAGGAAACCCATACAAGGTGAGACACCCATGCAGTATGGGAACAGCAAGTGAATATTCGTGTCTCAATGTTGTCAAGAGCCTGATGATGTGTCAACTTGAGTTGCAGAGTTATACTGGTAAGTGCATTTATTTTTACTCGTGCATGGAAGCATAGTTGCTCCTGTGCAAGTGCCACGGCTGTCCATTCCTACACTGACAACGGAACTGCAGCACTCCAGCAGCTAATTCCCATCTCCATAACGAAACTGCAACAATATTCCTAACTAACCATTCCCACACTGATAACGAAACGGTAATACTGCAACTGAAAATTCCCACATCGATAACGAAAATGCAGCACTTAAATCTCGGATCGGCAACGGAATGGCAGAGCCCCAGCATAGTCCCATATCGAAAACAACACTTCAATACTCCAGCTGAAAATTCCCACACCAATAACGAAATTGCGGCATTCCAGCTGTTGATTCCTGGACTGACAGCGGAACTCCTAAGCTCCAGCAGGCAATTCCCACATCGACAACGGAGCTGCCAAACTCTAGCCGTCAATTCCGTGGTCGAGAACGGAAATACTGAAGTGCATTAATTAAGAGCTTTGCCACATGTCCACCAGAACGTAAGATCCGCACGACAAACTGAAGACACTTCAACTAATTAAATCTTTCGCAAGTACCTGGCAGTCCACAAAGTCGTAAAGCACGACCAGCTGAGCAAAAAACCATTAAAAATCCCGCAACGAAAGTACAGGTGTTGGCACAGCGCTATCGCATTTACAACAAGGAAGTTGGCAATACCCGCAGGAATGGCGCCTTCTGATCGTGACGTCATCAGCGTGAGTCATACGCAGGAGGTACTGTGGCGTGGACAGCTGTAGCTGTTAAGAGATTGAAACGGAAGCAGAGCTTTACAGTTGGGCGTTTACAGCTTATGGCCGTTACGAAACCAGCGGCATTCTGAGACAAAAATTCTTCTCACTTCATCTACTTCAGTTCTACTTTGCATTTTCAAATCTGAAGTCTGTTATGGTCTACCACGCCCCATATCCCCGTGTATTCCTGCACGTAGGTACTTGGATCTTTTGTGGACGTTTCATAAAATGCTAGTGCAATGACAATATATACTAATATATAAGAGTTTTGATGGCCAAGTTTTAATTGCACGTCCGAAATCTGCGTCCAATTGCTTTGCTAGCAAGTACCTACTAAGTTTAGTGCACAGCATGACAAAAAACATTATTTTGGTAGACGGTGTAATAGTTAACTCCTAAACGTACTTAGCAGGTTTTGTTGTTGGCAATATTCGTTAAAAGTATTGCATTTCCCGCTAACTGTCCTCCATTATCGTACGTATATTGTACGAGAGATTGCCACCACTTTCAACTAGTTTATTTGAAAGCACTTCTAATGCAAGATGTCTTTAAACATTACATTTTCAACTAATAAACGGGAACAATGAACGTATCCAACGCAATGCGCACAGTTAAAATATTATAGTGAAGACTAGAGAACTGAGAAGAACTAGAGCGCTCTGAGAGGGCATGCCTCCGCCAAGCGAGGCAACGATAGCAAAAAATTAAAATTAGCTCTGAAATCATAAAGTTCTCCGTATAAACTCCAAAACTTATCATTTGTGCCTTTTGATAGTAATAACAGCTTGTGCAATTTTCTTGAAGATCCGTTCATAACTTTTTGAGTTATACTGCTAACAAACATTGAGACAAACATGAGTCAAACATACAAACCGATCTGCACCAAAATTTAATCATTTACGTCTTTTAACATTACTAATAACCCCTATAAATTTTATAAAGACGCATTCATTATTTTTTGAGTTATTGTGCTAACAAGCATAAAATTAAATACAAGGACAAACGAACGAACGAACAAACGGATCATTACCAAAATTTGGTCATTTACTCTTTGTTATATACCTAACAACTCATGTTAATTTCGTAAAAATTCATCCATAACTTTTTGAGTTATGGCATTGAGAAAAATGAGACAAACAAACAAACGGATGGACATATCTTCACCAAAAGTTAATCATGTGTTCCTCCTAACATACCTAACAATCCCTATAAATTTCATCCAAATCGGTTCAGAACTTTTTGAGTTATTTTGGTGATAGACAGACAAACAAGACAGACAGACAAACACGACGAAAACAACCTCCTTGGCGGAGGTAATTACGGAGGAAGGAGCATATCAAGAGTGCCGACCGAGGCAAAGAGGGGGGGGGGGGGGCAGAGCGTTGGAGCAGCAGGGGCAGAGCGTTGGAGCAGCAGGGGCAGAGCGTTGGAGCAGCAGGGGCAGAGCGTTGGAGCAGCAGGGGCAGAGCGTTGGAGCAGCAGGGGCAGAGCGTTGAAGCAGCAGGGGCAGAGCGTTGGAGCAGCAGGGGCAGAGCGTTGGAGCAGCAGGGGCAGAGCGTTGAAGCAGCAGGGGCAGAGCGACAGGGTCAAGTTCACAAGGCCACCACTCCACAGCGCGGCTGGGGTCGAAGCACAGCGAGCCCG
>LQNS02020120.1:14168815-14206407 GCA_001587735.2 Parhyale hawaiensis | reverse complement strand
CCAAGTCTACTGTGAATATTTTTCATGGAGAATCTTTAGGAGCATTAACGTCGTTTTAGGACTGCTCAGTAGTTGAATTGGATTTAACAGTCCATTGACCGCCAAGTAAAGTGAACACGTGGGTCGGTCACAACAACAAACACGTGGGTCGGTCACAACAACAAACACGTGGGTCGGTCACGACAACAAACACGTGGGTCGGTCACAACAACAAACACGTGGGTCGGTCACAACAACAAACACGTGGGTCGGTCACAACAACAAACACGTGGGTCGGTCACAACAACAAACACGTGGGTCGATCACAACAAAAAACACGTGGGTCGATCACAACAAAAAACATGTGGGTCGGTCACAACAACAGACACGTGGGCCTGTCAAAACAACAAACACGTAGCTCGGTCACAACAACAAACACGTAGGTCGGTCACAACAAACACGTGGGTCTGTCACAACAACAAACACGTGGGTCGGTCACAACAACAAACACGAGGCAACAATAAAAAGGAGGCAACCAACAAACAAATAGGTCTAATGAGCTGGAAACAGCCTGCATAATAGGGCATATGGAGAGGCATGTAGGAAGAGGCCGTCCATCAGTAAGATGCTGCGATGGGCAACACATCTTACCTTCGCACGGCAATGATCGAGCGACTAGCACCGCTGCTGCTCTCAAGCTAAGGGGCACACAACTTCCTGGTCTCTGTGACAGCTGTAGCCCATACACCTGGCGCACTGCTGCAGCTCTATCGTGCGCTACGTCATACGTCTGACACACGGTGCTGCGGCTGTATTGTGCGCTACGTCATACGTCTGACACACGGTGCTGCGGCTGTATTGTGCGCTACGTCGTGCCTCGGACACATGGTGGTGCAGCTGCAGAATACGTTCTAGTACGGCTACATTATGCGATACCGCGATATGACACTTGTGCACATGTCCACACGGCGAGACATAACACTAACACTTTTGTGCACATTTCCTCAGGACAAAGCATCACACACTTGCACACATTTTCTTGTAGCGAAATATACTCCACTAGCAAATACTTCCTCACGGCAAAATACGAGGGTTACTCCATAAATAATGCCTATTTCTTCTTTTATTGTTCTGCCCGAAGGGATCCGAGGGGATTCCAAATTGCATTATTATGATGACTGAACTTATGTACTTGCGACCTGAAAGTTTCATCTCTCTGTTGCAGATATTGACGGTGTGACATGCTAAAAAAGGAATCCCTGTCATGGACGTGTGTCAGAAGCAAAGATGCGTCACAGAATTCCTCCATGCAGAAAAAATTGAAAATTAAAAATTCATCGGCACCTGGTGAACGTTTCAGAATACGCTGCAATTGACAACGGCACAGTTAGGAGACGGGTTCGTCGATTTCAGAGTGGCGACAGAAATGCAAGTAACAAAGTGCGCTCCGGACCCCCATGCACAGCCACCACTCTAGAAAACAAATTGCTCCTCGATCAACTCATCCGCACCGATCGGCATATAACGGTGAATGAAATGCCTGTAGAGGTGGATGTGGATGTCGGTGCGTGCACAAGATCCGATGTTTGCAGCCCTAGGATACAGTTGAACGTGTGCTAGGTGGGTTCCACGAATGCTCACGCAGGTACAGAAGAACCACCGACATAAGTTTGAAGACCAATGAATGTGTGACCAAGTTACGCTGGACGGTGCTGCTTGACCCACCGTATAGTCCCGACCTAGCACCATCCGATTCCACTTGTTTGGACCTCTGAAGAACGCATTACGTGAGCAGCGTTTCCCCGACAACAACGTCGTAATCTTAGCCGTAGAAAAATGAACCGCCTGGGCAGGTGCCGATTTTTACGAGTGAGGCATCAAGGCTCTCGTTTATCGCTAGCGAAACTGTATTGAGAATAGTGGTAACTACATAGAAAAATAAATTCTGGAGCAAAAAAGGTCGCTCGTTTTAATGGTGATACTTCCATCTTTCTAGCTCTTGAACTTTTGAGTTGAAAAATAGCAGGCATTACTTATGGAACGACCCTCGTACTGCACACTTGCGCCTAAGACCTCGCGGAGACACGACACGCATAACACACTCGAGCGTGAGAGGCAAGAGCGAGCGTGTAGTGTGTAAGTGCATCGCTTCGCTCCATGCAATAACAAAGGCGCAATTAAGGCGACCTTCAGTCACACACAAAGAGTGCATGCACTTGACATGAAATAAAGAAGGCAGGAAACGACATGGGAAGGCGCGCGTGCGCGTTAGTGCGACGACGACGCTCCATGGAAGCAGGTGAAGGCAAAGGAAGAGCAGCATGACGATCATCAGTAGAACCATGAAGAGCAAAACAAAAATGGATAGGTAGTATATCTCCAGAAACATGGAACCCATGAACGAGTGTATTCCCGCACAGGGTCAACGTGCATAGGGAAGTGCAAGTCGGGAAAGTAAAACGAAGAAAAGTAGAAAGGATCAACAGCAGAAATATCAAGAGACATTAAAAGTAAAGCAAGCGAAAAATAAAAGACGTCCCGAAGATGAGGCTCAGACACAATTGACACCTATAGGGTCCTCTATAGTAGGCTTCAAGATCTAAGTCAACTGCATCGTCAGTGTTTAGGATCGTCAAATTGTATAGAAAAAGAAGGAAGCGGGAAGGATATTCTCCAGAGCATTACCACATAGAACAAAGAAAACAGAGGCTTCACTGATAAAATTTTTTCTCCACGCCGTTCCGTGGGGATGCGGGACATCAGTAACATTCTGTTCGCAATTACCCGAATCTATCGTCCCTTGAGGCTGCTCTTAACCCGTTAACCAACTAATTTGAGGACTAATCCGCGGCCTGCAAGGATCTGCAAATGTTTGCAGAGGACCAGTGGCCTACATGGATCCACTGTCCATTCCAGTCGCCCCTCCCCACCTACCCATACACCACCGGGGGGTGGTACGACTCAGCGGCCTGCAAGAACAGACGCATAGCAGCAACACGCCGCGCAATGACCTCCTAGAGGTCCTTATCTGGGCACCGGAAATGGTCCTGCCTAACGTGACCGTGCACTCCATACACAGACAGGGCCTATAGTACCTCCTTGTTCCTGAGGTGTCGCTGTCACTCTTAGCAACCGCGCTGTACTCCTCGTGTTTATGTATGCAACGGAATACATAGAAGCTTGACATATTTTTAAATTAGGTGCTCAGTTTGAGGCTATATAGCAACCATGCTACACCCGAGTTTGCATACAGTCGAAGTGCAGATAATGTAAGAGGATCTCGATAGTAGGTATCCAATTTTAACATTAGTAAGTGATTTACACTCTAGATTTTCTGTCTTACACTCCAGATATTAGTGATGTAGGTACACAATCTACGCGCAGATGGTTTTAGCAGGTATGGCTATCAGCAGTGCAGTTTTAGACACAGTAACTATTCTGCATTCCTAATGTTCATGCATAGAATGCAAGTACGTATAATGGTAGCTGATTTAGATATCGGGAGTTCAGTATTAGCAATAGCAATCGCTCGAAAAGCTAATTCGTTAAACAGCTTCTGAAGCGGCCAATAATTCTATCAGGGTGATAAAAATCGTGTCTAACTACCGTTAATTTTGTAAAATAAGCAAGCTACGAACAGTGCAAGTTTCCAGCCCAACCAAAACAAAGGCTGTACGACGGTTTTGTCTCAAGCCTGAATTCCAATAGTCGTAGAGTTTGCTGCAGCCCATCGGAGAGGAAGAAGGAAGGAATTTGTTGCATCCCTATTTTAGTTTAGCTATATTCTAGGTGTCGTTACCCCTTCGGAAAGGGATCTCTCTATTCCCAGCCGCCGAGTTCGAAGCTTTCAGAAATATTAACCGTTTACGGACCTGTCCAAGGCACATGCAGATCTGAACTGATGGCAGCTATAAAGACTGAGGAGCTCGAGAGCATTGGAAGGGGAAGAATTCTCGAGTCGCATAACATACCAGGAAATGATGCACGACGGGTGCTCGGTCTCTATCGAGTGACTGAAACAACAAGCAGGTAGGGAGAAACGTTCATAGGCTAAATAAGCATTTTTACACTGTCTGAACATAATCTTTATACTGAATTAAAAAGAGTATGTCTCCCTTACTACAAGAAAATAAATCTCAACAAAAGAACAAGGGATATGTAGTATGTCAAGCAAAACAAAAAAATCATCACGGAGAAGCAGAGTACACGCAAACAACACGTTGAGAAAGAAGAGGAAGGTCAGAACATAAAAGACTTGGCGATTCTGATAAGAAGAACAACAACGTTGCTTCCTCGATGAGAAGCGAAGATAGCATTGTGCTTCATGTTCAAGTTCGCTTATGAAAAGTTTATTTCTTAATGCCGCGTATTTTGGAAATTGAACCGGAATTGAAATGACTGCACATGTCCCATAGCGGCAACCACGAACTGGAGAGGATAGGTAGGATAGGTAGAGGGAAGGGGAGGGAATAATTAACGGAATGACGCATTTATAAAAAGTTAGTAACTTTGGACAACTGACTAAGCTTTGGTAACCTTTGTTATTCACTCGTGGTGCTTTCAAGCAAAATGTCTTTCTTGGAATGGGATTAATTTTTAAAGCGTCCCCAAAAGACTCCCATTAATTTCCAAAAATGAAATTTAGTCGATTCACCAACATAAAAATACGTGCAACACGTCGAGTTAGAACAGAGTACAATTTGTGTACTCCGACCGCAACAAGTGCATCCACTGCAGTCTGCTGCAATGGCAGACGTGTTCTTACTAAGGATTTCATTATTCTTATTATCTATATTATAATTCTGCCTGTCCTTCCGTTAGTTACTTAGAACGACCGTGACGCTTTCATCAGTATTAAATAGGGGGAAATTAGGGCATCCTTGAGGTATCCTCGATACGACCTGAGAAAGGATCAATAGCTAGTAGAATGAGTCAAGTTCAAACAGAAGCTTTTACGGCTCGCAGGTCTTAGGTAGAAGATTCACTGCCTGACTTGGAACATTTTTCAAAGCTCTTATGCATGATACGGGTGCCAGAAGATCATAATTGAGGAACAATGCCTTTGTTCAGTAGAATTTCCACGGGTTAGTTAGTTAGTTATAAATTTGTTTAACCTCCGTAGCCGCAACTCAGGCGTTCCAAGAGAGATGAGTGTGTAGTATTTAAATACCACATAATTTGTCGCGTGGCCTACGTGCGCTACTACGGGCAGGAAACAATTAAGGCGCAAAGCATAGTAGAAGACACTCGAGTGGTCGGCCTCATTCACGGCCTTCCACACGAGAGAGATGAGAGAAGTCCCGCGGACTAGGTACGCTATCTCGATCGACAGCCCACCTCGCGGAACAGAAAAGGAAATAGAGAACCTACCTAACTTTACAAAACTAACCTCGTCAGCAGGAACTGCGGCCAGATGCTACATCCCCTGCGGAGAAGGCACTCGAGACCCTTGGGTGCGTGATGCCCAAACATATTGTGGCAGGGATAGGGCATTTCCACGGGTTCTTTCAGTACTAGACAGGGGTAAATTAAAATGATACGTGCCAGAGATATTACTGAAGAACACTGTTTTCGTTCCATGGAATTTCCACAGGTTCCAGTAAGTTTTTAATAAAAGTCAAACTCTGAGTATAAAACACAACGACGCTAATGGTGCAATAGAAATGACTGGGAGCTACGACGTTGTGGAAAACGGGCAGCTCGCCACATCTGCGCCCCCTGTGCACCGACTTACAAATTATTACAACCTCAAACATAAGGCAAATGTTTTAAGGCGAGCAATTTCAAAAGACATGCTGTTAGCCATAGGGCAATATGTAATTTAGTAATTAAATTGCCTACAGCAAACAAATCATGAAACCCAAAACCAGCACGTACAAATTGCAAAGAGGAAATGCCTCTTGTGACACGCCGTTAATTGTTCCAGTTTTCCAATATGATGAACGCAGTCGCTAAATCGTTTTACATGTAACACAAAAAATTTATTGCGGGTGGTCATCGATTTCGAAACCAAAATTTTTAGGGAATTCCTTGCTCGCCGCACAGCACAACCTCCCGTGACCAGAGTCCTGCAGGCCCGAGAGGCTGAACTCTGAACAGACACCGCCACTGGGTCGCGGACACAGGGTTATGCCGGGAACACACTATATGAATCGCACGGTCAACTCATGGGCGGACGTTCAGCTCACAGGTCGTTCAACTTTAATACTTTCCACGGGAATCTTCACGGGAATCTTTACTACAGACTTCTGCTGTGTATCGTGACGACATGCGAACTGAACGTCTACACTTGTAAGTTGAGCGTACACTTATAAAGTGTGGTCTCGGTATCAGATACCCACACTGTCGCCTACAGACAGCCACGTTTTCGCTGCACTACAGCGAAGTGTATTAATTTATTTCAATGAAACAAATATTGACTTATTAAAAGGCTAAACCGGAGTTCTTAAGAAAGAAATTCGTACATAAGAAACAAAATTTGGCTGTTATGGGGCTGCACAGGCAACACTAAGCGAGACACTCCAATGCAAGAAACAAATTTTAGCTCGCCGTTTAAGGAGTAAGCGAGAAGGTTAAGCGAAAAGCCGATATCTAGAGAAGTTCGGGCGTCAGCTGAAGTCATGAACTGCGGCTTAAGACGAATTAAGAAAGTTGGCGGGGAGAATAGTTCAAGTGCCGAAGAAGAGCAATTATGGAAGTTCGAGCTTGGGTCCAAAGTTCGTCAGCAGCCAGCTGAAAGAAATTAAAAAGATGAAGGCACATCAATCGCAAAGTTGCAGCAAGTAGACCATGGCAAAGTTTGTAGGAGCCTCTGTTTTCAACAGCGGTTTGAGGGAGGTTACTGTTATGGGCGAGTTGGCCATTATTTGGGAAACAAGTTGAAGTCACAGGCTGTTCAACTATCTGACAAAAGCTGTTAAAGTCCCGGGCAGATCGCCAACAGTTGAATTAATGAAAGCTGAAATCGCTGGTGAGTGAAAATAATCGAAGTCAAGCGCTGATTATCAATAGTTGGATAAACAATCTGACTGCATTGGGCACCGACAGACGCATGCATTGTCGTGGCAGTATATGAATCACCTCGTCTTGGAGTCACAGTTACTGAAAGAGAGAATTAGAATATTGAGAAATGTCCGAACTTCTCACTATCCAAGTGGTATCATAGATACTAGAGAATAATTTCCAAACATATAACAAATACATCACTTTAATATAAATAAATCTGCAGAACTTTGTTGATCGTTCAATTTGTGAATGTAAATAGATTCTAATGCTAAGCAGGAGTCGACAAAATTAAAATACCACGTTTCGGGATAGATGATCCCATCATCATAATCAACTATAAACCTATAACCTATGAAAAATAATAAATTCTTTTATTTCAAAATCATTGGGGGAGCATGGATGCTGTCTGGACTCGGGAGGAGGTCTGAAAAGCAAATGAACAGAGCTACGTGTTGCGGCTGGATGTCAGCTCCAGTACGGTCGGCAGAAGTGAAGTTATGTATGGACAGTGTGCAGCGGTACAGCTGAGATCATAATATTGAGGCTAGGTTTACTTTTATGGATGTGGAGGGACTCGAATGTTGTGAGCTCGATTGGGTTGGAAGAGTCTATGATTGAGAAGTTGTTCCTGCTGATGGGATGGTTGTTTTGCTCGGCATGTAGGCGGAGGGCTGTATGTGAGGGCTTCGCAAGTGGTAAGCCGGTTCGACTGGATATACATAAACGTTGGTCAATGCGGGCTTTGAAGTGTTATCCAGTGCTACAGATGTAAGAGGCGCTGCAAGCTTGGCATTGGTAACGGTAAATAACACTGGACTGTAGTGGTGTGGGGGGTTTGTCTTTAAATTTGAAATAGGACCCTATGGTAAATGTATTTTTGTATGTAAATTTGAAGTTTATATGTGGGTAGGCTTCAGAGAGGAACACTTTCAAAGAGTTTACTGCACTGCCGGTGGTTTCGTTGTAGTACGGAAGCGAGTGAAAGAAGTCCAATCTGCGAACCGATGGTTTGTTAATGCCGGGATCGAACAGTTTGTCTAGGAACAATTTGCAGTAGTGGTCCAGGAGGTGGTGCGGGTAGCCGTTATTTTTTAAAAATGTTCGGAGGAAGTCAACTTCGTTCGAAAATGCGAGGTAGGACGAAGACAAATGGTACGCTCGAAATAGTAAAGTTTTTATTGCATTAATTTTAAACTGATCATAGTAGTGACTGGAGAAACTGGTTCCGAGGCCTGAGAATGTCGATTTTCTGTAAACTCCAGTGGTTAATGTGAAGTCTTGGTTGGTAACGAGAACATCTAGAAGGCCTAAAGAATGGTTTGATTGGATTTCGGCAGTGAACTTTATGTTTGGATGTTTGCTATTCAAATATTGAAGAAATAAGTCAGAATCTGTTGGATTGTTGCAATATTTGAATAGCAAACATCCAAACATAAAGTTCACTGCCGAAAACCAATCAAACAATTAATTAGCTTTTCTATATGTTCTCGTTATCGCCTCTCTCGAGCAAAGACGACTCAGGGGGCAACTAATAGAAACATTCAAGTACCTATTTGAATGGCTTCAACGACGTACCTACAACGGGACTCTTTGAAAGAGACCTTAATGATCGCTTGCGAAACAACGGTTAAAAATTCAAGCATGAAACTCGAAGAACATTATGTCAGCAGTTTTTTCCGTATTTCATTGCCAGTATTTGAAATAGACTCCCTTCAGACGTTGTTGGTGCGAATTCAGCCAACGCGTTTAAAAATCGGCTTGACATACAATGGTAGAGACATCCTCCACAGCTAAGAACTCTTCCTCCAGAAGTCGCAAACTCTTACGTCTTAATGGCCAGAGCATCCGAGGCCACCTTTATCCGCTCTCTCTTCCGCTCCAACTACACAGTTTGACATCTTTAAGCTCCGCATATCAGCGGCTATTGATCGTGCTTGCGTGCATTCATGATAGTCTCTTTGGCTGAGATTCTTCCCCACCCCCCTCTTTTTCTTTCTTTCTTCTCTTTTCCTCAGTCCTCTATATCCTACTAACATAATGGCAATAGCTCATACAGGGCCGGGGCGTAAGTTCCGGTGTCTCTTTGGGAATGGGCTTACTGGTTTGTCTACTGCCGCCTATCTAATCTAATACAAAGGAAATCATGATTTCAAAACCCATTTGAATTTTTCCTCACCGTTGCCTTGTCTGGCGGAGGTGTGCGCTCTCAGAGTGCTCTAGTTTTCAATACTTTTGCCACGATAAGGCGAAGTTAGAAAATTGACTGAGTTCACGACAGTAACCAATAATAACGCGCATAAGCTCAAAGTTCAATTCACACATCATCTCGGTTGCACAGTGCTAGTCGGTATCTAAGACACCCATGGGAAGTCTTTCAACTGAAGAACGTGCGAACTGAAGGTCCAATCATAAGCTGAGCTTGCGCTTGCACGCTGTGGTCCAGGCAAAGAAGACCAGCAGGTGCGGGGGCTCAGCTAACGGATGATCTGATGGTGCACGCGTTTGGTGTGTACGCCACAGCAGCGTAAGCGCGCCACACTTCCGCAGGTGCGTCCGTACGCCACTTTTTGTGTCTCAGCAGCTCCCTCTCCGCAGCTGGTGCATGGCCGCGGCGGCCAGACGACCTTCACAAGGTGGGGGCATTGCCGTGCCGAGCCGCGTACGCCTTTGGTGGGGGGGGGGGCAACAAAATGCCTATAAGGCCTTCTTTTCCGCAACACAGTGGCGAGAAAATGACGATAATTTCGATCGAAGGAAAGGGCAATAAAACGATGGTTGGACAAAAACAAATGAAGACCGTGATGCAACAAGCACTTTTTGGATTAATGAATTCGGGAAATCGGAAAAAAATTAAACGGCCTCTTATTCGGAAACTAAAAGCGCCACAAAAATTTCTAAAAATACTTCTGATCATCCAGCAAAATAATAAAAAGGATGGAGTAGCAAACAAAGATTAATAAGTAATGCGGAGTAACAAAATCAATAGCTTCTCCTTCAACGTAAATTTCTTAACCAGCGCGCAAATATTAGTTTGACAAAACAATATTCATAAACGTCGTTTACTTCACCTCAGCCCTGGACACTTCTTTATACGAACACAGCACTATTCCTACGCATAGCAATACTTCTGTATATTAGGTGGAGCGTTTTTGAACTTTATTTTTATTTTCCTTACTGGCTAATTCGGAAAAGTTGCCAAATGGGGACAAAAAATTGTGTTAAAAGCATTTCTACCTAGAAGGATTTCTTCCACCGCCCCAAGACCCTTGAAGTTGGATTTTTTCCAACTTCAAGGGCACTGTCCGGAGGAAAATGAAGTTTTTTTCACATTTTGTCACCAAACAGTAGCTATACATCAGACGATCACGCAGGTAAAGTTTTAGGAAAGCAGTGCAACGCTAAGTGGGTAGAGCAGGGGACGGAGGAGGAGGAGGGCGGGCCTCTCATAGTTAGTTATAGTTAGAAAGTTCAAGCCACCGTGTTCTAGCAGAACTATATCACAGAGGAAAGAGCAAGGGACATATAGTATGTCGACAGAAAAAGGGAACCCATTCACGAAGGTGTTCCCACATAGGATCAACGCGAATGGGAACAGCAAGTCGGGAAAGAAGAGGAAGAACGGAATAAAGCATGGACAAGTAGGAGTATGAAATGGGGAAGGAGCAAAAGTGGGCACGAAAGAGACGCATCCCGAAGACCTAGCTAATGGCTGAGGTAATCTACACGTATACGGGCCCACTGGCGTTGCTTGGCCCCATAGCATAGGATGAACGAACCTAAGCTAACCTAACCCTATGGCCCATCCTATGCCCCTGCCGGAGGGGCCTCTCATGAAAAGTATATTTTACGACTTCAAAAACGGTTTTTATTATTGGGGCCGATCTTCATGAAACCTGCTATAGATATGTAAAATCGAAAAAAATCTGGGTTAGACTTCTGTACAGTTTCACATTTTACTCATAGAAAAAAGAGCCCCTTCCTCCTCTCCCCCCCCCCTAATGTTTTCTTTGAATAACTCGTTTTCTAGGGAAAAGTGGAGAAGTACAGGAAGCTAACCCATATTTTCCCGATTTTACAGATCTGTACCAAATGTTACGAAGATCGGCCCAATAATAGAAATATTTTTTTAAGTCGAAAAATATACTGCTCATGAGAGAGCGCCCCCTCCTCCAACCCCCTGTTCTACCCACTTAGCGTTGCACTGGTTTCCTAAAACTTCGCTAGCATGTCTGTATGATGTATAGCTACTGTTTAGTGTGAAAAAATTTAAAAATTTTATTTTCCGCCGGATGGCCCCCTTAAGAGCACTATTTTCCAATTTCAAGGGTCTTGGGGCGGTAAAAGATATCTTCAAGGAAAAATGCCTTTAACACTTTTTTTTTTTTCATCTGGCAACTTTTTCGAACCAGCCACTAAAGAAAATAAAAAAAGTTGAAAAACGCTGCATCCTATATACTGTATGTGGCAGGTATCAGCGAGTACCTAACGGTTTAGCGTAAAACATTACATCGATACACAATACACGGAGCTGGAGTCGCGAGAGAAAACCGCTTGTTGACAAGTAAACTGGTACGCTTTCTTGAACATGAAGTGCTGCAACACCTACTTCTGACCTCATAAATTTTGAATAAAAGAAGGAAAATGCCGAGTGATGGCATGTGATACATTTCCTACGGCATAAAACACTGCTACAAGTATATATGATTATCACCAGCGAACAAAGTGAGAGATGTGATGTCTTCGTTGAAGATTTAGGTTTATACATGTATGTATATATATATATATATATATATTATTCTCTTGAAATGGCATAGATGTAGATCGATTAGAAGCAATTGAAGAAATTTTGATACCCACGACGCGCGTTTCGCTGTTCTCCAGCTCATCAGGTGGGAGNGCAGGTGCGTCCGTACGCCACTTTTTGTGTCTCAGCAGCTCCCTCTCCGCAGCTGGTGCATGGCCGCGGCGGCCAGACGACCTTCACAAGGTGGGGGCATTGCCGTGCCGAGCCGCGTACGCCTTTGGTGGGGGGCAACAAAATGCCTATACTGTTTTCTTTTCCGCAACACAGCAAAAAATGACGATAATTTCGATCAAAGGAAAGGACAATAAAAACGATAGTTGGACAAAAAACAAATGAAGACCGTAATGCAACAAGCACTTTTTTGGCACCTGAGATCGGAAAAAAATTATACGGCTTCTTGTTCGGAAACTAAAAGTACCACAAAAACTTCTAAAAATACTTCTGATCCTCCAGCAAAATAGTAAGGATGGAATAGCAAACAAAGATTAATACATGATGCTGAGTAACAAAATCAATAGCTTCTCCTTCAACGTAAATTTCTTAACCAGCGCGCAAATATTAGTTTGACATAACGATATTCATAAACGTCACTTACTTCAGCTCAGCCCTAGAACACTTCGTTATACGAACATAGCACTATTCCTACGCATAACAATACTTCTGTATATTATTAGGTGGAGCGTTTTTTAACTTTATTTTTATTTTCCTTACTGGCTAATTCGAAAAGTTGCCAAATGGCGAGAAAAAATTGTGTTAAAAGCATTTCTACCTGGAAGGATTTCTTTCACTGCCCCAAGACCCTTGAAGTTGGAAAAAAGTGCTCTGAAGAAGACTGTCCGGAGGAAATAGATTTTTTTCAAAAATTTTTTTCACTAAACAGTAGCTATACATCAGACGGACACGCAGGCAAAGTTTTAGGAAGCCAGTGCAACGCTAAGGGGTTAGAACAGGGGGACGGAGGAGGAGGGCGGGCCTCTCATAGTTAGTTATAGTTAGGAAGTTCAAACCTCCGTTTCCGAGCAGAACGATATCACAGAGGAAAGAGCAAGGGACATATAGTATGTCGACAGAAAAGGGGAACCCATGCACAAAGGTGTTCCCACACAGGATCAATGCGAATGGGAACAGCAAGTCGGGAAAGAAGAAGAAGAACAGAAAAAAGCATGAGCAAGTAGGAGCATGAAATCAGGAAGGAAGCAAACGTGGGCACGAAAGAAAACATCCCGAAGGCCTAGCTAATGGCTAAGGTAACCTACACGGGCCCCTATGGTTGCCTGGCCCCATAGCATAGGATGAACGAACCAAAACTAATCTAACCCTATAGCCTATGGCCCATCCTATGACCCCTGAGGGAGGCCTCTCATGAAGAGTATATTTTACGACTTCAAAAAAGTTTTTTATTATTGGGCCGATCTTCATGAAACTTGCAATAGATATGTAAAATCGAAAAAATGTGAGTTATCAGACTCCTGCACAGTTTCACATTTTACTCATAGAAAACGAGTTATTTAACGAAAATGGATCCCTCTTTTTCCTCCTTTTCTTTGAATAACTCGTTTTTTAGGGAGAAACGGGAAAAAGTACGCGAGTCTAACCCATATTTTCCCGATTTTACATATCTGTACAAAATTTTACGAAGATCAGCACGATTATAAAAAACTTGTTTAAAGTCGAAAAGTATACTGATCATGAGAGACCCCCCCCCTCTCCTCCTCCTCCTCCATACAGCTGTTCTACCCACCTAGCGTTGCACTGGTTTCCTAAAACTTCGCTGGCGTGCCCGTCTGATGTAGAACTACTGCTTAGAGTGAAAAAATTCAGAAATTCTATTTTCCGCCGGATGGCCCCCTTAAGAGCGCTTTTTCCAACTTCAAGGGTCTTGGAGCGGTAGAAGATATCCTACTAGGAAAAAATGCCTTCAATAGATTTTTTCTCCTCATCTGGCAACTTTTCGGAACTAGCCACTAAAGAAAATAAAAAAGTTGAAAAACGCTGCATCCTACTGTATGTGGCAAGTATCAGCGAGTACCTAACGGTTTAGCGTAAAGTATTACATCGATGCTATATACACAATACACGGAGCTGAGTCACGAGAGAAAACCGCTTGTTCACAAGTAAACTGGTACGCTTCCTTGAACGTGAAGTGCTGCACCACCTACTTCTGACCTCATAAATTTTTAATAAAAGAAGGAAAATGTCTAATCATGGAATGAGATACATTTTCTCCGGCATGAAACACTGCAACAAGTATATCTGATTATCACCTGCGAACACAGTGAGAGAGGAGATAAGGTTTTCGTTGAAGATTTAAGCATATATATATTTGTTTGCATATATACGTCTCTCCACCCACTAAGTGGTCGAAGGAGTTGAGCTATCTTCATAATTTTTTGTAGGGAGTTTGCTAGTTTGACCTAGACGTGACCCATGCCAAGGAACCAGACCTAGCTAACCATAAAAAATGACGGCGTTGAATTTTCCTCAACTGGGCCGAATTTGCCTCCAGCGCGGCAGATCGTCTGGAGAAAGGGGCGTTCTACTTCTTTCCTGTGTTATTTTTGAAGAGCTAATTCAAGGAAAGAATGCGGCTGTGCCCTAGCCTCGTTCATCGAAAATGACTTCATTGAATTTGCCCCCTACCGCGGGTGATGGTCTCACGCCACCGAGGCGTTCTAGTTTCATATCTCTTAGGCGAAGTGGATGAACTCACCAAGTCTTCGCGCATTAAGTGTCGCAAATGTGCAACTTTCAGAAATAGGAAAACAGAGGTACGCAACAAAAAGTGTTGTCCGGATGCTAGTGCACCAACAAAAATATCAATATTGGATTTCGGGTGATACAGAAGTACGTCGAAGGAGTCCTATCACTCCGGAGCACGGGAAAAACGGGCTGATTTGGAATGGACGCTTTTCCCGTTGTTGAAAAATTATCACGACAGGCGGATTACAAAAAATATTAGTTTAGGTGTTAACGCGTGTCTTTTGATGGCAAGGTCGGTGATCCGGGAACAGGAAGAAATAAAGATGTAAATTATCACGCAAAAGAACACATGTTTGGAGGAACATCAGGTATGGGAAAGAAGAACCAGAGCAGAAAAAAGAGACGTCATTGAGAGTACAAAGAGGATAGGAGCAAAGCGAGTAAGGAAAGGTTACAAAAAATGATCGACAGCAAGACACATCGAGTAACACTGCCTAACAGAGCCTAAACTGCGAAACGTTTTCCCCAACCCTTCCGATTACAGTGGCCTCGGCTTAACCACCCGAGCAATATGCAGCCATGTTGTGCCTCGAGCTACTATAGTGAGCGTGCAGCATAGGTCTATCCATGGGACATTTGCTTACGTTTCGTGAACTGCAGAGGAAACATTCAACCCACTAAGCAAAGTCGACACACAGCCGATTGCCAAAAAGAGCAGCAGATGCTAATTATACCGCACGACAAAGTAAACAACTTCAGCCACATTATTATCAACGCAGTCATTGCTTTTCCCTTCAGCGAAGGCTCAGGATTTTCACGTAGATGTAGTAGATGGATTTTATCTCGCCGTTCTTGCTGGAGAGTGTCAGTTGGCCCACAACGCTACTACTGGCCGAAAATTCAGGCGCAAAGCATCTCAGAGAGGAAAGAGGACACAAAAAAAATAGAACTCGAACGAAGGAGCCTCCGCCCCCCCCCCCCCCCCCACGCACACACACAAGAGTAGATAGCAGTCCCATGGAATAGGTCGCCACCTCACAGAAAAGAAGGAGAAACATCCAGGGGCTACTTAACTTACAAACTGAACTTAGCAGCAGGAACAGCTGCCAGCTGCAACATTCCCCGCTGTGAAGCACGCGCCAGGGATAATGCTCATTACCAGCAAGAGTAAAAGATATAAACGATGCCGGGTAGAAGTCCTCACAAAGTAGACACAACATCCTGCAGTACCGAAGTCCTCACAAAGTAGACACAACATCCTGCAGTACCGAAGTCCTCACAAAGTAGACACAACATCCTGCAGTACCGAAGTCTTCACAAAGTAGACACAACATCCTGCAGTACCGAAGTCTTCACAAAGTAGACACAACATCCTGCAGTACCGAAGTCTTCACAAAGTAGACACAACATCCTGCAGTACCGAAGTCGTCACAAAGTAGACACAACATCCTGCAGTACCGAAGTACTACAGGCAGAAAACATCAGGCATCGTATCGTGCAAGTTCTGAAGCGCAGACGCTACCCGTCGACATCCTGTTTGCTGTATTAGGACTTTACGGAGCGTAAGCGAAATAATTCGAGCCAATTAAGTGCGCGGTGTTGCCAAAGTAGCGCCCAGGAACAAGGAAGAGACGATCGGAAGGTGCACAGTAGCACCAATTAAGCAGGTCCGTGCGGCGCGGCGAGGTGCCCCGAGTGGTGAGCACCACGACGGAAGTGAGTGAAGAGCTGCCGGAGCTGTGGTGAGAGCGAGAGTGTGATGGACGATAGGCCTGGGGCTGTTGCGGGCCTATACGCTGGGCACGATACGCTAACGCTTGCGCAACCCACAGCACTACTGCCTGGACACTTGGTCTGCAGGCCTATGCGCTGGGCACGATACGCAGGATGCAGTTTTCAGCCGCCTCAAGCGTAATGGGTGGTTAACGCCTGAAACTCGATTCAAATTGGCAAATTCAACGTAGAGGACCGAAGTTCCATGCGGGCCCATCGAAGATGCCTCAGGTGTGCAGCACTTAACCCACACGATGAGCTGAATACTCTGAAGCGAGCAACCCACATGCTGAGGAGAAAATATCGTCCCAAAGCCAGCACGCGTTGCCGTGTAACAACGAACAAACCTGTGGTAATCATATTACATAAGCGCACCAATACAGGTATTTCTCCGTGGTGCACAGGAAGCCGTGCTGCTTTCAGACGAACACATTTGGTGTTGGGGCAATTTCCCCAGTGCTGCAACACCGCCTTAATGCTTCACCACTTGTTCTACTGGCCGGCCGCAGCGTGCCTATCCGTCAGTATAATTATATCTCAGTCACACATCTCACTGCTCTTGAACTTCAGTGACACCCAAACAGGTTCTAATCAGAAAAAAAAGTCATAGCAGTTTTTGTACGTCGAATTAAACGCCGCTTAAGCAGCGCCACAAAACTTGATTATTTAAAGGTGTCTTGTTCACGGCATGTGATCGAAGAACTGCTGCGTGTATTCTGCGGTGCATGGAGAGAACAACAGCAGGACTGACATCCTTATGGCCTGGCTTGTAATCGTCAGTAGCTCTAACAATTACCTTAACAGTATTCAGGACCGCCTCAGTAGCTGAGTCCATAAATCAATTTCTGCAGGGGCGGCTGAAATTTCTTACAGTAGCTTACTGCACTAGATCGTTAATTTCTCTTGATAACTATGGATGCATGGATGGATCCTGAGCTTCGACCCCATAAGGGGTAGTCTCGTGCGCCGCCAAGCTTAAGCAGACGGTTGCAGCGCCACAGCAGAACAGAAGTCGCCGACATCCAAATTCGGCATTCGTCCTAGTAGTCCAATAAGACTTTCTTCACTGTTTATTCAAGCTCGCTGCGGCACGTCGTCGGTACCTTTGATGTAACTTCGAGGCACACTGCAAAAAGTATCGTGAGAGAGCCAGCACGCCTTTTTGTCCACCGACGTCAAATTCCTGCATCGTGCTGCACAAAAAATGGACTTATTTCCGTCGGTGTACGGAAGAACGCGCTGGTTTGGGTTACGTTTTTCAGTGTAGGATTGATTTGCAAGTTACGAACTTCTGCTTTGTGTGTTCACAAGCATCGATTGGTTCATCACCTGCTCTGCAAATTCGCCAAATTTTAAAGAGACCCATGCATTTTCTTCGGAACTTTCTGAAACGCAGTAGCTACCTTAAAAAATGCACTTTTTTTATAATGGGGGGGGGGATGGAAGGCAGGAGAGCTGAAACAACACGACCAGGGGGATTAAAGTTTTTTTCTTTTTTCATTTTGTGCTTCTAACCCTGGTCCGTCACCAGACCGAAGCACAAAAGAACCACACCCATGCACAGCCCCGAGCCGCATGACCGTCAAAGGGGAATCCAAAGCTGGGCAAACATTGGCTGAGTCACCGGCACCGACTTACTCAAGGGAGGCAAAGAGAGGCCGGCGGGAGCGGCGTGTTCCATATTCTGTAATGCAAACCGGCGATCATTTGAAGCCAGCACTGCTGTTTTTGGGTAGTACGTAATCTTGGCATTATAATGCTACTTTAAGCCTCCATAGTTATTAATTTCACTAGAACTATCGCTATTTTGGATAGGTTAAGCCTGCGTCTTTTACTCGACGCATGTTCGCACTTCTCAAGAGTCCAAGTGCGTAGCTGTGTTCCTTGAAACAGCACAAAAGGTAACAGCTTTGTTGAGTTCAAATTTACTTCAAATATGACGGTTCTGTACATCCGAAACTCTGTACCAGTGACACTTGCTACGCTGGCTGACTGACAGTTAACACGTTAGAAAATCTTTTGGTAAACACACAACTGTGTGTGCAAGGACACAACAGAACTTTCAAACACCGGAAAATACAAACGTAAAGCCTGAAACTGTGGTGCGAACCCGCCGTTAGGAAAGTATATATCGTCACACAGCTGACCATTTTACATCGAAAATACAAAGCATGTGAGACGCGGAACATCCTAAATGGAAGAACCACATTAACTTGGCTGATGAATTGACTTTGAGAGCGAAAAGTTTGTTTTGTCGCGCTAAAGATAGTAAGTGAAACTACTTTTCATTGGTGATTAAAACCAAACTGGGACTTATTAAGGCCTATTTAGACACATGAACAATAGAAGCCTTTTTAGAAATCCGAGCTAAATGTTGCCGATTATTTTCTTTGCTTTTCGATCAACGATTCAGAACGCCTCGCAAGGTAACTCTCACAATCTTTTTCAATATCCGGAACGGCATATCATTAGAGGACACTGCAAGGCCACGAGGAGGAAAGAAAATTCTATGAAACAACTGGGGGTGGTGGGGGCGGCGAGGCAGTTGACGAGCTGTGTAAGTATGCCACACGGATAACGATCACTAGACTCACGGTAAGTACCTACAGTATCTCGACCGGAGGTCATCAAAACCATGACGCACGAAAGACGTCTGACCAGGAGGCTGTTATCAATGCGGCCTGAACGCACAGTTAAGAAGTTGTGACTAACTGTATCACTTCATAAAACTATGAACACCCTTCGTCAACACATCAACATTAAACTAGATAGTAGAAAATGAGGTGGTCAAAAGGCCCTTTCCCAGAGATAGGCAAAGCCTAGGTTTCAGTCCCTTCTAAGCCCTGCCGAATCACTGTTATAAACGTTAGAGTAAAGTCTAACCACAGCAAACGTGTTTAGAGAGTGGAAGAGGAAGGGATACATAGCATCTCAACCGACACGCGGAACACATGCAAGAGGGTGTTCCTACGCAAATCAACGTACTTGGGTATAGCACGTCGGGAAAGAAGAGCAAGAACGGAAGAAAGCAACAACAGTAGGAGTATGAAAATAGGAGGCAGCAAAAATGATACGGCAAACAGATATGATGTCCCGAAGGCCTAGCTGTGGCTGAGGTAACCTATGTGGGCTCCCTGGGGACGGTGCTCCCCCATACCCTAGGACGCGCGAACCTAACATACCCAACCCTATTGTCCATGCTGTGCCCCCTGACGATTATCATTATTATATTAAGGGTTTCCCTCCGTAGTCGATGGGTGCACGATACAACAGCGATCTATCTTCAGAAACAAGAACTTCTTACTAATAAAGTCAATTTAGTTGATGGTGTGTCACTCTCTTTTAGGATTCATGATAAGGGTCAGTATAATAACTATTCTGATAGACCCCCTAACGACTAGATAGCAATCATCAGTCGGAGTACATAACGAAAGATACTAAGGGAGCTAAGATCTCAGGACATGCAGTAAATTCTATCACACTTACCTGTGCACCTCAGCACCGTCTGTTTATAACTGTAGATTAACTTACGCAAACTCCAGCACTCACCTGTGAAGAAAAAAAAGATGGTAAAAATTAGTTGTGTAGTAAAACAACAGAATATAGGTAACATTTGGAAATAGAAACAACTTAGCAATATGATACTACGATCTATACCCATCGTCATTGGGCCATCTTATAGGATGTTGGAAAAACTTTCGATTGATATTATACATAAATTATTTGATAATGATTGAGCAATCTTAAAAGGGATTCAAAATTCTACCAACAACATATTACGATTTTGACAGTCCTACGTGAAATTGAAAAAAGGTTGACTTGATACCCTATTCACGCCGATTGGGCAAACTAATGTGGGATAGAAACCACGCCTAATCGTTCATGTAATATGTCGAGGCTAAAAAATTATATAACACTAGCTGATCGCCACACTTTTATATATGAAGTGAAATATAGTAAAGAAAATTATCGCTTTAACCACTGGGTGCACGGGAAGGTAAAAAATTGGTGTGTTCGGATGGCACTGTCCTATATTGTCGGTATATGTTATCCTTGATGGAAGCAAACGAGAACAGTAGCGCAAGTCACTGAAAATCCTAGTTTAGATCATTCAATACGGATTTTGTCGGTGCTCATGAACGACTAAAAAAAAAGGACAGCAGCAAATGCTTTTTTTAAAGTAGTCAAAACACTTCAGGTAGAAACTCCTTACTTTTGCGGCTCAGAAATCCTCCGTGTAAACTAACGCAACACAGTACGGCTGCTCAAAATTTCAATGAACTTCTTTTTTTCACGCACTTAATTTAGCTCTCGATTGCTCTGTGCATACGAAGATCAGTTGCTCAACATATAGCGTGGAACTACTCGGCCGCGTAGCGTGCACAGATAGTCTATCTGCGCAATAGCGTATGCATAATAGTTACCGTCGTAAATGAAGTTATGTTCATGAACACCGCTTAAATTATTTATTTCGACGGATGAGACCTAATCCAAATTGATACGTTATCTTGATAAGACAAATCATGACGAGATATGCCAAAGTTTGCGGCATAATTATCGCAGGCGTCAGAGCTGCGGCGGAGGACACAAGGGATAAACGTCAAAACTTAGAAACTATAATTACTAATGTATATCATTATTGAGTATTTATCAATATTATTCATTATATATTATAACTATTCATGCATTTTTTCATCCGCACCGGTATATAACAAACTATCATACGCACTGCAGCAGTTGTTATTATTAATCTAAACGTACCTACTACTCATCGCTGCTAATTCAACTGTTCTCTATCTCTATGTATCGAATTCTGTTTATCAATTACTGTAAATAAAAGTCTATTGTAAAGAGCGATCAATGGGTATTTATCTGTCCATTTTCTGTCACGCTCGATACATTGGTAACAGCCGTATTTGTGTATAGCCAGTCCAACCGCATCTTGGATTCGGTGGAAGCAGGGGCATTATTATTGTTATTGAGGGAATTTCACGACCCAAATTGGATCGGTTGAGCGATGTTGGGCTCTACGCTCTGGCGCCGGGTCGCATCCCGCGACCTAAGGCTCAGAGCACTTTGCAAATGATGTGCGCTGTTCCGAGTAGAGCGCTCTTCTGGAGGGTTGTTATTATTATTATTATTATTATCGAGGGGATTTCACGACCCAAATTGGATCGGTTGAGCGATGTTCAGCTCTACACTCTGGCGCCGGATCACATCCCACGACTTAAGGCATTATTATTATTATTATTATCTTATAAATTTAACGACCCCAGAAAAGTACGGGGTATTAAACGACGGCAGTTGCAGCCAATACGAAAGCTGTTGCTTCTTGACTTAGCTGCAGGTTCTGTCGGTAGGACACAGGTGCCTGTACTGCACTGCCGCAGTGAACTGGCAACGCTCATCTCTTCTGATCATTAAAATCTCAAGTGCATGAAGTTAGCACGTGCACTGAGGCAAGTCTACATCAGATATACAACCACAATCTGAACACTGGGAGCTACCGAAATCCAGAGCATATCCTTATGGTACCGTATCCATCATATTGCATCAACAAGCACCACCTGATAGATAAAAGTGTTCCAAAAACTACGTTAAAAAATACGAGTGCTTATTATTGGTGCGATAGAAACTACCTATACGAGCTTGAAATTTTTTCGAGATTTGTTATCGTTTTACTCTGCTAACAGTTTCAGGTGTGTTCGATAAATTTCGGTGAGGGGCTATCTGCCGTGCTATACAAGTATTTACTTAATGTATAATGAATGAAAAGCTCACTCTGATATTCCGTTCTTTTAAAACAGTGCGTTACTCAGGTCTCAGAATAAACTAAGCTCAGTAACACTGCTAGACGATTTCGGTGTCTATAGAGACATTACATATGGTGCATCGTCACGCGCGAGGAGCATTTTGCTACGAAAACTTGACCTGCAGCAAGGCTTACGGAACTAAGTTATGTCCCTGTTGCAACGGAAGCTCTATTTAGGATCGGCTGACTGCCCTCAGTCGACAGTGGTCACAGGTGCAGTGACGTCACAACCTCAACAAAAGCGCTCGTTTTGAATTATTGTCTTCAGTGTACCGTGGTCACGGGCGTAGCGATGTCACACCGTCTCTACGAATGCTCTCCTTTCCATTTTCTATACCTTCAGTGAACTGTGGGGTTATTTATGCGCTACTCTGTAGAATATAAGTAAATAACTGTACTACGTTATTGGTAACGGACGAGTAGACGCTTGAGGTTATCAGCGTCCGAGGTGAATCAGCGAGATAAGGACAAGAGGGACACGTACGTGAAATTCCCCACGAGTGTTTGGCTACTACGCAGGCTGACCGTGTATGAGCTTAGCAATCCGGAAAACTATTCTGATTTCTTAACTTTTCATTTGAATCCATAGCCTGTCTGACTTTGAAAGGATCAGGAAACACACTTGGTGGTGTTTGCTTTAGCTTCTCTACGTCAAACTGTTTCTCATACGCAAACGTTCAATTTCGAGTTTTTTTCCCCACCCTGCAATATTAAACAAATATTAACTGACTAGGAATAGACGTGGTAAATGCTTAACAAACTAGTAAAATCATGAGATACACGCACGGCTGGAAAAAGTTACACACCTAAAAAGCTTTAAATAAGTAGGAAAATGCGGGAGAAAATATTAAAACATTGAGGGAAAAACAAGCAAATTAATAAAAAAAAGCACTCTCGGATAAACTGCATGCAGGAAATAGGATGAACACAAACTTAAAAATTAGAACCGATGTAAATTAATTTTTTACATTATTGCACATTTCAAATTCAGCAACGTATATCGTATATATAGGTAATATAACAATCTATGTGAACAGACAAATCAGGGTAATCAAAAACAGGAGTCAGGCATAACATACAACACAGGGGTCATTAACATAACTATAATAGAACCAGGTACACACAGGGTAACGCGCAACGAATGGGTTTAGGCAACATAAAAATAGGCCAAAGCAATAAAAACAAGACGCAGTAACGTAATAAATAGGTCGAAATAACGTAAACATAGGTGGAAATAACGTAAACACAGGTGGAAACAACTTACATATACGACCTAGTATAGCAAAGGAAAGGTTTATGATAAATAAATGCTATTTTTTTATTATAGGCACAAATGTAAACGTAGGACCGTTAACTGTGCTAAAACATACTAGGTAACGAACTAACTCCGGCACAAACATCTTATTTTTCCATAGGCACGATAGTTCTATCGTCTACACTTCCCTACCCACAGCGTACGCTGTGGTCCAAAAACAGGAAGAAAGCAGGAGAGGAAGAAGAACAAGAGAAACCAGTGCATGGAAATGCAAACAACGGAAGAAGAGTAAGAGCAGCTAACAAATATCAGCAGCAGTATGGAGAACTAAAATATAGCATTATAGTCACATAATAAAGCGCTTGTTGAATTATAACGGGAACAAAGCGCGCTGCCCATACGGAACGAACTCTAAATTAGATTACATATTGAATAGTTTAAGCCTCCGTCTCCACAACAAAAGTGATCTAACAGAGGAAGAAATAAGGGACATAGAGAATGACGATGGAGACGGGGAACCCATGCACGAAGGCGTTCCCCACAGGATCAGCGCGCATGGGAACAGCAAGTCGGAAAAGAAGAGGAAGAACAGAAGAAAGTAGGTAACATCAGTAACAGTATGAAATCGTAAGGCAGCAAAGTGGGCACGAAAGACAGACGTCCCGCCGGCCTACCTAATGGCTATGGTAACCTATACAAACCCTCTGGGGGCGCTTCTCCCAAGAACATAGGATGAAAGAACCTACACAAAGAACGAGCTCTAAATTACTTAATTTTCATCAATATCCTTTCTAGGTCGATTCGTTCACAACAGACAAACATTATTTCTTTTGACCAATCACTACAAGACGGGACGATTAGTGTATTTACAGCGAGTCTAGTTTAAGAAGCACAATAATTGAATACTTGTGCTGTACAGCGTTGCTATACAAGCAGACTTGCAGCGGTGGGTTGGCACGAACGATGGAGCATCGTCCGGCAGCTGCAGGTCATTTCAACGTACACACATTTGTGATATAAAAACTTGCCCTCATAGTGTGTTACTAGTCACACGCACGTAAGTTCCTAACACTTTTTGTTTTATTTGCATGTAGCTGAAATGAAAGAACTTGTCAGGGTGCCAGAGCTGAAGCGTGACCAGGTGAGGTACCATTGAAACCAGGAGGTAAAATGGCGCAATAGGACGTTATTTCAGCCCGTAAGTTAATCATAATTTATTCACATATACAGGATATGTCGCTAACTTGTCAATAATTATCTCCTATTTTACGCTTTCCATGCCCAAGTTAAAAGCACTGCTGTTCCCACAAAATTGAAGGTTAATGCAGAGAGAAAAAGATTGACTGTGTGCATTTGCACCCGATGTATACCACGAGCTCTTATACCTAAAGTGTAGTACGAGTCGCTGGAACTACGAAATAAATAGTCCACGAGACTGTGTTGTTAGGTACAGTAGGTCCTTAGCGTCAATTTATCATAGGCGTAAGCAAAGAATAACCTAAAATAATCGTACAAATTACGAAGCCGGTACAAAATTATCTGAATGGCTCCAAATTCACTGCAAAACTGGTGCGGCAAAAAGAAATAATAAAATAATAATAATATCGAGACACAGTTGAATACTGGTGAGGTAAACAGTAATTTTCGAGATTCGGTACAATATTCGTGGGACCAAAAATTATCTTCTCCGTGGATTTGATACAATATTGGTGCAGTTAAAATTTCCTAAGCTACCGCAAGTAGGTACCGCATGGTGAGGGCAACATAACAGGTACAGCACGAATACCAACAATGAAACATTGCACAGTTCCCCTGAACATCAGCAGCGACATATATACCGTAATACAACATCAGCTACGCACACATTGCGGGTAGAGATAGGACTCAGAGTTAGAAGCATACTGGTAGTTATTGCTACGCTAAACACAGTAGCGCGGGTGACTACAGTGTTTCCGCAATCAGTCTTGGTGGTTAAGGTGTTGTCCGCAACATGTCCTGCAGTGGAAGTGAGGGCATTCTAATTAAGTAAGACACAGCTTCGAGCACGTCTTGACGTCGACCTTTTCTAGACGCTAGCAACTATAAGTTAGGGCGTGTGTGACTATATATGTCTCATGTACACAGACCTGCGGACTACAGGTGGCTCACCGATTGACTGTGTGTCCCGCGGCCACTAGTGACATTAGTTTAACTTGTACTACAATTTCATAGAACATGCGTAGCATTGAACGCGCACATGTTTCTTTCATTAAGTTCTGACTACGTTTTAAAACAAAATACATTATGTATGCAAGTATATATTACATGTGCACCTATACAGATAAATATGTAAGTCTATGGTCTAGGTCATCAGACCACTGAATAAAAAACACACAGCAATTAGGAGTTCGGCCACAGTTAAAACGGTGTCATGTTTTTCAACGGGCAAAAAGAAACTTTGTAGTATATATTAGCTAAATTTCGTTTACCTGTACAAAAGCAAAAAATTTAACTGAAGCACGACAAATGCGACTAGAGTCAAACTTTAACCGGGACATAAATATCGCTTCACAAACTAGGATAAGAGTGAAAAGTATTAACGCAATTAGGGTTACCGCACTTATGCACTAAGCGCTTCAATTCAACACAGACGAATAGCTATAGAGCAAAAGTCAACAAGCATCAATGTGGAGCACAACAGGTACGCACAACATGTTGAGTAAATTGTTTACATAACATCTAACATTAAAGTTCAAACGCGTGCTGCCAACCGCAAGTCTGTATGTAATTTTACGGTCGTCCGCTTCCACATACAACAGTCCACCAATTGCTTCCCTTCTCAGGCAACTTCAGAGAATGTAAGTGCAGTAAATATGTCACACACTATCGGAAACTCATAGACAATTATTCGATTTCCGTAGGGAGCTGCATCAGATAATCCACTATGATTTTACGATAGGGGAACTGCCGTGGGATTTAGCAAGTATTTCCGAGAAGAAAATTTTAGGCAAATGACTGAGGTCGAAAGGAGAATGTATCGGATTTAAGCTTCTAACACACTGATCGAAGACCAGTTATAATCGCTCACTTAGTTGGAGTTCATCATATTCGAGTGGCCAGTCCCTAGCGTTGGATTCGCCAGCGAGGATCGAGTTTCAGGCGCTAAGTCTTGAAGCGGCAACAAACTCAGTCCTGCCCCGCGCACGATGGGAGCAGCTGAATTTAAGAGGATAAAATAATTAAACGTTGTGGATACGAGACCACAACTCGGCGCCGTTTCAAGCATAGTAGGTTTGCTATTACAGCCTCAACTCGACGAAAACTGGCGAATCAAAAACGTTCGAGTAACGTTCACAAGTTAAAATATTATTCAGCGAGTTGAATTAACTCGATTGCATTTACGAATCGGCGACGCCTCAAAGAGAACTCCCTCTATGTATGTCCCAATGTGTTCATACTCCATTAACAATGTAATCCTTAATTGCTCGTAGAAATAGCACTATTAATACCATCCAGAAGAAATTAAATGTTTGTATCAACGAGACAAAATTTCTCTAAAGTGCCTAGGGAAGCATATATAGTGAGACGTCAAGACACAACAGGTATGGAAGTAGCACACGCAGAGCACATCAAAAGTAGTACATTGTACAGCGTGCGTGTCACGGTGGCGTAGCTACGGGGTAGATACAGGGGGTACGTACAGCAGATCCCCCCCCCCCCAGGAGCAGTCTTTGCAAGAAATTAGGTATGGTTACTTCTCCTCTCAGCACCACAGACTTTTGCCAGCTCTATAAGAGCCCAATAAAATTATGGCCTCTCGTTCGAACAGCATTATAGCACACGTAGTTTGTGCAATGCTGCTGGTAATATATCTATATATTATACTCTACAGAATAAGAAGCTAGGCCATCGAACATTAGCTTCAGAATATTATTATAAGTGCAATAATACTTGTAACTAGAAACAGCATCCAGTTAATAATTGAAAAATTACATCAAAAGGAATAATTTAGGCGCCTGTCACACTGGTGGGTTATTCACATTAACGCTGAAGATCCTGCATTCAGATTTCTTAGTAGGAGCGACTGTATATCAAGTGAAATCCTTTAGTTATAGCTAGTAAGGGGCGAGTTCTCGGTGAGCTGCAGTGTACAGACCCTTTTGGCACCCATAACAACACCCACACGGTATTCATCCATTCCACCCGCTAGAATTTCTCGTAAAAGTGGTTCCCTGTTTCCACTCAGCTTATTACGCTTATACAGGCGCAGTGTAAGGACTTCTGATACCGTTTTACTCTTTAATTATCAATGCAAAGCACCTGTCGCCATAAATTACCGTAAGAAACACTAGTAGCTTTGCATTTATTGGAAGAGAAAACTTGCAATGGAGCGAAAGTGGGCAAATGTACGAACTTCTTTCATTAACTTGAGCTGGAAAATTGCGAGCCTCGGCGGGAGCTCACGAATGGCTGGAGAACACACGCTAGAACTGCCCCGGGGAGCATGGGCCCCCTATAGCTACGCCACAGACGAGGGTGTATCCACAATGTGTACAGACGTGGCAGTACTTACGTACTGCGCTTATTACCGCCACGCTCACCTTCTGAACGCGAGGAAAACAGGACGGAGGGAAAGGTACACATGAGGTTAGCAAATTTCACAAGCTTTCAAGGATTGCCTTAAACAAAAAAGGAAAAAAAAATCCTGTAACTTAAATGTAAACGATCCTGATAGAAAATACTGACTTTGTTTCACATGGAGTTCACATATTTAACCACTGTAGCAAACAAAATGTGCTTAAATTAATATTATGGTTTCATCAGAAGTCATTTAAATGCGAATTGTGAAATCCGTAGATTTTGATGTAACCATTCCAGGAGCCAATCTCGATGCTCTAAAAAAAACTTGAAACTAGGCAATATACTTTAGAGGTGAAAAAAAAGTTCAGTCATCTTATGTACTCAAATTGCATAGCAAATGGTTTTCAAAATGTGCCAGAGTAAAATCTTTGTCACTGTATTGCAAATTAGTGAAGAAAAAAGTTCAACCGGGCAATATGAACGCAATGATACCAATCATTATGTTATTGGTAGCTGCAGAGAGATGCACTTGCAAGATAACATGAACTGTACTAAATTATGCAGAAAAGAACTGAAGCACGTGTTGAACATTCCAGACTCTGTATGAACACGTTGGGCAAACCCATGACCTTTGAATTATTGCATTAGGAAGATATTGCGACTAATTACTAATGAGGATGGAGCCTATTCGTAAAAGCAATTATTGCTGTAAGCTGTAAGAAGAGAACTTCCAACTCAAGAACTAACTGGGTAGAAGGTTCGAACAAAATTGTTAAGAATTGATGAAGACCGACAAAGTTAAAGGAGAAAATTATATAGACGATATTACATACTACGTACCTATATTGCAGACAGAGCAATGGGATCGTAGATACGCGTAAACTGGGAACATATGTGCACGCATATATATAAAGGGATATATCATAAAAAATGAATGGGAAAAAGCAGGAATATAATAAACATATATATATATACAGTAAATGCGGTCATATGAAATGAAAAATGGAAGAAGAAGCACTCAATACAAATTAACCCTTTCAGGCTCACTGTACCCATTTTTAAAAAAGTTGCAATTAGTGTTATCCGTACGATAATTGGTGTAAAATTCAGTGTCCTTTTGTGGGGGTAATTTTACATTCGAACACACTTCGTATATGAGGGAAATATTAAATTTTTGCATCAGAAGTAAATTTACCGTTTCTTTGGGTATACGATATAAAATCAAAGCCATTTTTTTGAAACTTTTTCAAGACCATGAGGCAAGATTCGACACTAACAGCTGAAAACAATTTTGATTTTTGAAGAAAATATGGTAGGTCAATTTAAATTCTACATGGGTAATTTTATGCATGAATTAACGGGTTAGCGCCGTCTTACCCAGGTTCTGCTGTCTCGCTGCAGGGCTTCTTTCTCCTAAATAGGAATAGAGTAGGGGAACGAACCCTTGTACCGAAACGGCACAGCCTGAGTACGATGGGGTTAACTGTAACTGTACTAGGTTATGACTATTTTACAAGGCTTGGTTTGTAACAATGCAGTAGAACAAAACACCTTTGTAGTAAAACATCACAGCCTGTTAAGAATCGAGTTAAAAGATTGCAGAAATGATACTGAATCAAAAATAAAATGGAGAATGAGATGGAGGATCGCAGAGGGCGGCCGGCGGACGGCCTGCAGCACGCACGCGACGAGTCCCACAATCAATAAACAGTTGGGGCGGCGCTGTCTGTCACTGCCGTGAAATGCACGCAATTCTTCCCCATCACAAACTTGAGCAACGATTGGATCCGTCCACCACAAAGAGACCAAATTTATGCTGCGATATCGGAAAGCGAGCTCGGCGGTACGAAACAGCGGGTGGACGGACGGCAGGCAATGCAGGCGGTCGAGGGCCCCGCCATGAGAGGAGCAATCGATGGAAATGTACAGCAGGCAGCGGGTCATGAGAGAGGCGGCAGCTAGCGGCCGTCGACGGGAGGTAGTCACGCAAAGGGGAAAAGAGAGAGAGAAAGAGAACTTAGCTATAATTAGCTACAGACCTCACCCTGGCAGGTGCCTGCTCACGCACATGATCAACATCATCATTTTCTAGAGTGCTCTAGTGACGCATTGCGCTAAGTCGGCAGGTAGATCTTGTCGAAAGTGTTGTCCTAGAGATAAATGGTCACTAACAAGAGCATCAAGCATGGCACTTGATCATATGCATCACTGTAGTAACGTCTGCCCATTTGCAGTCACTGAAAATTTGTACACACTAGATGCAGTTACTCAACAAAGTATTTGTTGGGGTGACCACAGTCAGTATTTTTTCTAAAGTACCTACTTGAAGTGTAAATTACGCACTGTATGTATCTTCTATATAAATAATTTAACAAACAGAAACTATCTGTGGAGAGGGCGCGTATTGTGCCATAAAACCACACGTATCCTGTCCAATTATTCGGACATTTTTACCCTCGAACCACAACACCTTTACCCTCTAGCCACAACACCTTTACCCTCGAGCCACAACACCTTTACCCTCGAGCCACAACACCTTTACCCTCGAGCCACAACACCTTTACCCTCGAGCCACAACACCTTTACCCTCGAGCCACAAGCTCTCCTTGCAAAGGTAAGTCAAGCATATCAGCAACTTGTGTGCCGCACGTTCCTCTCACATTACCACCAGTTGCTGTTTTCTATTTCAATTTGGAACTACTTACCAGTTACAATTCCCTACCGCAAAGGTAAGTCGAGCATACGAATACGTGTGCACGTTTGTAGGACGCTCTACGCCAAATGCCATTGTCTTCGGTATATCTGTTAACTCTATTTCTCATGGTGCCTAGTAAATGCTACGTACGAGTGTTAGTTTAACTCGGTAAGATTAAATCCTGGATTGAAAGCTTAGTCGCACGCAGCAAAGCAAGTACTGGTATATGTATACGTTATGGTTTAATTCTTACAGGACGAACACAGCAAACTTGAAACTTCTTTATACACTGCTAGTCATAGTTTCCTACGCCAATAGAAGCTGAATACATGCAGTTAAGGGAAAAATCTCTTAGCCACGGACTGCACTGATTGCAACAGTTGTTGAAGACAGTGGCGAAATAGAACAAGTCTTATGGTCAGAAAAAGGGAGAAACCATGCAGGTATAGAGAGGAACACCGAGCATGGGAACAGAAACTCGGAGAAAATCAAAAGAAGAACCGAGTAAAGACTGGCAGAAGAAGCAGTAAAGCAAAGGGGAGCGATGTGTACACGGTATCTTTAATATTGATTTTTTTTTACTTGTGTAGTACCGGGGCCACACAATGCCATCGCACGCTCAATATACGATCGAACGATCTACTTGCACGTGGTGTCTCGCTACAGCACAGTATAAGTAGGTAGGTAGCATGAATTACCTGCAAGTTGAACGTACGCGCATAAGTTGAACGTGAGGGTTTATGGTGAAGCCTCGGCATAACGTAACGAGCGTTTGGCGCTATATTTACCCCATGCAGGAAATAACTCCACGCTCTCCCGCAGACCAAGCGTATCTACCAGCTGCGTGTCCCAATACGCACAGAAAAGTGTTGTCATGAAGCAAGCACATCTTGCCATGCAGCGACGGCAAAACGAGCGTTAGTGGCACTTGTACAAGCACGCCGGAGAGGCTACTTTCGGGAGGTGCACGGGAAGGTGTGCTGGTTTTGGGACATTATTCTCCAAGGCTGGTGGCGTGGGGGTTTGTTAACCTCATGGAGTTTCTCCGTTCCCGCATCGCCAGTCTGGTATGATTTAATAATAATAATAATAATAATAACTAATTAAATTGAATCTCCAAAATCATCGTCTTCTTGCCTCAATTATGGCTTAAAACTTTGTTGATTAGACATCCTGTAGAGTCGCGTCTATGAAGAGTCGACAAAAAACAGTCAATCCCAACCTTTTGCGGTGGTGTAGAATTTGTCGTTTGACGAACGTTGAAAATTGCACTTTTGTCTGAATAGTTCCATTCATGGATAACACGGACACATTACAAGTGCTGAAACTTCCTCCCAGAGACGCAAGTAACTTTGTGAAACAATTCCATATTATGGGAACGCTGTTGCATGAAAACAACAAGGCATTCATCGCTGCACGAGATACGCTCAAATAAGCTAGCAACTTATTTCCTATCCAGCAAAGTTGGAGAATAATGCCACGCACGGCGGCACTTGATACGAACACCTTGATGGCAGGATCTCTTTATAAACGTCAATTTCAACAACAGATTTCACTTGCGTCAATGAGAAACTATTCAAAAGCTCTCTAATGCCTGCGGGTAGACACTTGATACAATTTCCGCGAAGGGAGCTCACCAGTCCGTGGACCCGTCCACTCTACTGAAAGGAGGGAAAATCGAAGGCAATCATAGGAAACGTATTGGGTTCAAGCAGCGAAACGAAGTCACACCTTCAACGTAACGTGAAGGAGTCTGTATTATAAATGCTTTGGTGCCCAGCTGTAAGCAATACCTCAAACACAAGCTACATTGAAAGAAGAAGTGCACGAATTAACTACAGAGGAAAAGCTTTGTTGCAAAAGTACAGGCAGCAAACAGACACAGCGGAGACGAATTATCCATTAGAAAAAAGATATGAGCAGATTAAGTACCTCCTGAAGACCTACTTCAGCTCACGCGATATCGTCAGCAGCAACTCACGCCAGCGAAAGGATGTTACACTTGAAAAGAATTACCTTAAGTAAGAAATGGTCCGGTAACCAGAGCCACAGCGAGGGGGAGAAGCGCACCAGAACATAAGGAGACCCCCACCCTCGTCATCCGCTATGTTACGGTGTAAGAGGCACGTAACAGCGACAGAAGTATGGGGTCTGCCGAGCGCATTATGACTCATATAAGACGGCTACCGACCCTATACAGCCTGCTGTGAGTGTCGTGAGTCAAGAGAGCTGGGCATAGTGTAGACGCGGCCACACCGAGTGTGTGAGGACCTGTGGCCAGTGGCCTCTCTTGGTCACGTCACTACACCAATCGTCCTATCTTGTGGGTGCTGATGAAGTAAGAACACCAAACCATTGGCAAGTTTGGGATACAAGGGGGGGGGGGGAGTGGACACTCCCTTTCCCTAGCAGAATTTTTGCCCGCCCAGGAGGCCAGAACCGCAAATGAGCTCGTGATTCATGTTGGGGATAGCGCCGTCACTACACCAGTAGCCAGGCCTCGTTAGTCAATGTTGGTCCTGTCCTGCGGGACGCTGAAGGCATGAAGGCATCAGTATAAACTTTTCAGCTGAAGAGGTAACCTCAAAGGCAAACGGGACTTTTTCACACTTTTTGCGAAAATAACGAGACCCAAATTGAGGTAATCTTTATGAAAATCGAGTACCTAGCAAAAATTGAAGTTTGATATAGAGGAAGGGAGCTAAGTAAAAAAAAGAACATTAACTTAATGTTCACTTACAAACTAAAAAAATAAAGTCAAGGAGAGGGTTGACACCGAGAACAGGTCGTGGATAAGCCTTGAGTCGTTACGGACCATACGTCTACGGACTACCTTGATGGCGTCACTACACCCGCGTCTGTGAGCTGTTGGGCGATGCTGGCACTTCATGTATAGTGACGTAACTAAGGGCAGGCCAGTAGGCACGTAACTCACAATGAGGACAGGAGTTCAGAGATCCCCGCCTGAACAGTAGCCAAAATGCACGGTCGCGGGTGTAGCGACGTCGCCGCAGCAGGCAGGCCAGCATCACATGCCCCACCTTAAAAACGGGCCATGTGTGGCCGTGGCTTGCGCTGACGATACGAACATGTAGGGCCACGGGTGTAATGACGTCACTAAAGCAGGCCAGTGTAATATAGTAGAAGTCTCGCCTCACGAAGAGGCTTTGCGCCTCAGCGGCCTCCGCCTTGACGAGCTCCAAAGCAGCAATAAGCAGACCGGCGACCCATAAACTCGGGGGAAGACTCCACACTCCAACTTTGTTGCTGTCAAGAGCTGATGAGGTGGCCAAAAGTGGCCGCTCTATGCTTAGCTTTATATTAAATAAGTTTTAGGAAGCCCGCACGGTGAAGAAGCTTGGCGGTGTCGACTATGAGTTTGCAGGGAAGAACGTGCGGGCAGGTAGAAGCAAGGTTGTCGTGTCGGACGGACCAAGTCCTACTCCTGCGCCCAGCCAAGGTCCGACTCAAACTTATTGGACACCAAACACTGACTCCGACTCCAATTATCAATAAAATAATCACATTTTCTCCGACGCCGACCTTTGGGCCACGCCAGTATTGGATTCAGACTCCTGGCTCCCAAAAATATCCGACTAGGCAACCCTGGAAACACTCGAGTTTTGAGGAAACTCACAGCCTGCAGAATAGCACAATCCCACTCGACAGCAGCCAGGCAGGTCCCGAGCCATGCCCCTTCCTTAGAAGCATTGTACGCGGGGGTTCGGACACACATGTAAGGCACCTCACTGTCGACTACACACTAGTACACAGCCTCATCATCGGTTAGCTACAGTGAAAATTCAGCTCTGGTGGTAAAGTCATAATTTGTTTTTCAGTATTCCAAGCTCTATAATCAATATACATTTTATCAATATAAGTGTTCTCTACAATTAAACTTGTGCCTAACGGCGTCATTGAAATCTTATCTGCGCAAAGCCTTCGGCCGCATTTACAAAGCGGCATTGTTACACCTCGCCATCCATAGTGTTGTTGCGACAATGCCCTTTGTGGAGTTAGCTGTCAAATTTCCATCGTAAAGATGATATAAATGCGTGCGTAGATTCATTTCTTTTTCGTTCGTACAGTAGGAAATCGAATAGTTGCCATTGGAATCTGTTCCGAATTAAAAAAATAAAAGGTTGTGAGGTTGTACCACGTATCCACCCAGAACGATTTTATACGTGTGGACCTGAGGTAAACTATAAAATTATATCCTCAATGGAAATTACATATCGCACGCTTGGGATAGCGAACAAAATGATGACAACGCAGGAACGACGAGAAATAGCACATAATAAGCACACAAGAAGAGCATGGATCAGAAATAGTGTAGGAAACCAACGAAGAACAAAACTTATAACAGCTTACGGCAACGTACGTTGAGGCAGAGTCCGATAAGCTATATAATTGAAGCTATGTAATTCTAGTAGCTTTAGCCTGTCAGGAACTATAACCCAAAGTGTTGGATTCGCCACTCATGCAGGATCAAGTTACAAGAGCGGTCGATTAGCAATCAAAAACGCTCAGAATTGAAGTCCAGACAAACTAAAGCTAACGGGATTAGATTATCCTTGCATCCATTGGATGTACCTTATATTGCCTGAGGATGAACTAGACTTATATTGTACAATATCCCGAGTACAAATATAGTAACAGAGCCGAGGTGTGCGGACGGACGACAGTGACGCCAGGCAGGGGGAGGGGAAGGGGGAAGTGACATCACACAGCACATAAAGAGAAGCTGCAGAGCGTACAAGTTCCTGTTAGATAACAGCCAGGTTACAGGACTGCAAGCAACAGGCCAACAGTGTACGGATGTCCGCTCTTTGTACTTAATTGCCTTATCGCAATACTTGTATGTTATTTATGCGTATACGCTACTTATTTCGGGAATTGGGTCGAATATATTCAAGTTAACTTCTGATCAATTTATTATTATTAGTATTATCAGTGGTCTACATCTTCACTGCGTAGTGCAGCCACGTTACAATAGAACTACAGCAAGAAAAGGCACTTCTATAGCAATACAACAATATGGTTAAATAGGGTTAAGTTAAAACTACTTAATTACTACATTTTATCAATAGGTATTTCCTCATCACTGGTGTGTATATGATTCATTGTAGATGGGTTCTTCAGCCGGAGTAATTTAGATTGTTTTTTTTTTTACAGAAGCAGCGTTGAAATAAAAGAGTTAAATCAGCAGCACAGGCTACTAACGATCTTTTCCAGTCCGCAACAACTCACACAGAAACCTAAAGAACCAGAGAGTAAAATACTATTAAACTACAACTCTAACATTTCCTTTTTGCTCCTCAAAAAAACTGACAAAGGAGCCTCAATGTAACAGGAAAAAAAAAGTCAACTTTCATACTATTATTACGCCATTATGCGAAGATACTTAAAGTGACGTCTTTTATCTCGGCAAAGAGACGTGGGCGTCTCTATGTAACAGGAGAAAAGAGTGCAATTTATAGCATCCGTGAGGTTACGAGAGGAAGCAGAGCACCAGGGACATGCCGGCACCCGCACGGTCGCCCCGGGACGCCACAGGAAGTCCTGGTGGTGCCGAGATGGCAGCACTGATTTCAAATCTCGTCGCTACACTAACACTCCGAGAACCCTCCAGTTCATGCGACTAGAATACTTTACCAAAGAATATTTGACTTTTGGGCACTAAGAAGCAGTTCTGTTCATAAGACGCTGTCTAATACACAACAAAATTAATAGTACTCGACCAAAACTTCTCAACTTCTAAAATCAATCAACAGCGTAGCAGTGAATTGTTTCTGAAGGTAAACTTAAATTCAATTTGCTGACCAAACGGAAAATCCTACACTCTGCCTCTAAGCGTAAATTCGTTTATCACTGCTTACAAATGCCTATTGTAGCAATTATTAAATAGTGGATAGGTAGGCTGAAGCACTGCGACTAGTCGCGGGCTAAAGAATTCGAGCCTCCGCGAAGGACCATCGTAGGACGGGAGACCCGCGCAAGTCCGTGGGAACTTAGAGCACATCAGTACCTTCAATGAAGGATTGGCATATAGTCTAAGTGTCGTGGATTGAACACATGACAAGAGCAAAAAAGAAGGAATAAAATGGGCAGCGCCAGCACTAGGAACGACGGCGCGGAAAAGCAGCAAGTCGCGAAAAAGCGGAGGACTACACGACTGAAGACAGTCAGTAGGAGAATGATAAACGAAGGAAGCGCTGAAAGCAAGGGCGCCTAGCCTATGGAAAAAAAAAGAGTACAGTTAACACCACAGCAGAGCGCTTATAGGGATAGTAAACAGAGCAGCAGGTCGCCTACAGGGAGTAAACAAAGCAGCAGGGCGCCTACAGGGAGTAAAAGAGCATCAGGGCGCCTACAGGGAGAGTAAACAGAGCAGCAGGGCGCCTACAGGGAGTAAACAGAGCAGCAGGGCGCCTACAGGGAGTAAACAGAGCAGCAGGGCGCCTACAGGGAGTAAACAGAGCATCAGGGCGTCTACAGGGAGAGTAAACAGAGCATCAGGGCGCCTACAGGGAGTAAACAGAGCAGCAGGGCGCCTACAGGGAGTAAACAGAGCATCAGGGCGCCTACAGAGAGTAAACAGAGCAGCAGGGCGCCTACAGGGAGTAAACAGAGCATCAGGGCGCCTACAGGGAGAGTAAACAGAGCAGCAGAGCGCCTACAGGGAGTAAACAGAGCAGCAGGGCGCCTACAGGGAGTAAACAGAGCATCAGGGCGCCTACAGGGAGAGTAAACAGAGCAGCAGGGCGCCTACAGGGAGAGTAAACAGACAAGCAGGGCGCCTACAGGGAGTAAACAGAGCATCAGGGCGCCTACAGAGAGTAAACAGAGCAGCAGGGCGCCTACAGGGAGAGTAAACAGAGCAGCAGAGCGCCTACAGGGAGTAAACAGAGCAGCAGGGCGCCTACAGGGAGAGTAAACAGAGCATCAGGGCGCCTACAGGGAGAGTAAACAGAGCAGCAGGGCGCCTACAGGGAGAGTAAACAGAGCA
>LQNS02020120.1:14146653-14165062 GCA_001587735.2 Parhyale hawaiensis | reverse complement strand
GAAGACCAATTTTTTTGGATTATCTGTTCGTTCGTTTGTTTGTCACTGTGTTTGGTTTTATGCCTGCTAGCGCAATAACTCAAAAAGTTATGGATGGATCTTTATGAAATTGACAGTAGTTGTTAGTAATGTTACAAGACGAAAATGATTAAATTTTGGTGATGATCCGTTGGTCCAGTTGTATGTTTGACTTATGTTTGTCATAATGTTTGTTAGCGGCATACCTCAAAAAACTTGTTAGAAAAGGATCTTCAAGAAAATTACAGAAGATAGGAAGAAATACAAGTGCTAAAGACGGTATCCAGGATACGGAGGTCGCACTCGTAAACTCCTACTCAGAGACCTGAACTCGCCTGCATGCCCGTGTTTGGACACGTTCAAAGGTGCTACGGGAGATGCCACTTGACTGCGCCATATAATATGTATCCATTTTTTTAGAGAGAATGCTGAAGCCCCGCACAGGAGACAACAGGGGGTTTCCTGAAGTACTAATTTTCTGCCGTCATTTGTAATGACGGCTCGGGGCAATAGTTTTTATGATAATTTTACTTGGTCCCTACGCTGTTACCTACTTTGTCCGTGCAGGACGCTTTCAGGATACAGTAGAAGAAAATCAGTGTATCTATGGTACGGGCTCAAGAACAAGAGTGTACTTTAAATAGTATACGCCTCAAAAGTCATAGACGTGTATGCTATATGGCTTAGAAAATAGGTACGTCGTACTTCGTATCAATGATATGGGTACGAGAGTAAGTGAAGAACGAAACTTCGGCTTTGTGGAATGTCCGTAGCTCCCGAGCAGCAGATTAAATAAGCACTTCTGCAGGTAGCGCCAATACACAGAAAAAAATAATAAACATCCTACCGTTGTTTTAGATTAGATTAGATAGGCGGCAGTAGATGAACCAATAGGCCCATTCCTAAGAGACACCGGAACCTACGCCCCAGCCCTCTATAAGCTATTGCCATTGTGTTAGCAGGATATATAGGACTGGAGAAAAGAAGAAGAAAAAGAGTGAAAAAAGGGGAAGAATCCCAGCCACAGAGACGATCATGAATGCACGCAAGCACGAACAAGAACCGCTGGTATGCGGAGCTTAAAGATGCCAGGCAGTATAGTTGGAGCGGGAGAGAGAAGAAGACGGATTAAGGTGGCCTAGCTTTGGCCGTTAAGAGCTTGCAACTCCTAGAGGAGGAGTTCTTAGTTGTGGAGGATGTCCCTCCCAATGTATGTCAAGCCGATTTTCAAACGCGCTGACTGACTCCGCACTCACAACGTCGAAGGGGAGTCTATTCCAAATGCTTACTATGAAATACGGAAAAAACTGCTGACTTAAGGTCGTTCTTCGAGCTTTATGCTTGAGTTTTTGACCGTTGTTTCGCAAGCGATCATTGAGGTCTCTTTCAAAGAGTCCGTTGTAGGTACGTCGTTGAAGCCATTCAAATATTTGAATGTTTTTATTAGTTGCCCCCTGAGTCGCCTTTGCTCGAGAGAGATTAGACCCAGTTCTTTTAGGCGACATTTACACGGCTTATTTCCCAACTGAGGTATCAATTTCGTTGCTCTGCGTTGGACCCTTTCCATGTTATCGATATCTTTACATAGATGAGGTGACCAGAATTGGACAACAAATTCTACGTGTGGCCGCACTAATGCCTTGAACAAAGGAATGATGATGTCTTTAGACTTGTATTCGAAATTTCTGGTGATGAATCCCAGTACTCTGTTCACACACATTTCACACAGCCGGGTAACCCGGTTTGCTTCACTTAACAACACATCTTGCTGCTGTTCACCAACATCTCACAGAGCCAGGCAGGCCGGTTTGCCACACACACCACACCGTGAAACAGTCCCAGCTTTGTTCCCAGCGACGCTTATTCTCGCAGAGTAGCGTGGCAGCACGACATGTGATACATATACTCGGCTAGACGCACTCGAGCTTGTTTGCACTGGCCGTACAGGACTATTCAACGTGGTAGTATGTAACGGACGGTATACAGGATACATGGTATCTCAGCAGTCTGTCACAAAGACACTAGCAGTACAGTACACCGAAGGATACAAAGCAAATCAAAACTGTATCAGTTAGAAATAGTAGTGATGCAAATCTTGCCGGAAGCATAGGGTCTCTGTGGCAAAACCACGTCACTCGTGCGTGATTGGACGTCATGATGAGGTCACCCTTCTGCCGGAGTCATATACCGTAAGTAACAGCTGAGTTAAGTTCGATCACACTACGCTAGTGAGTCAAAACGAGAAGTTCCGTTAGAAGCGTGACATAAGTGCAGTGTGATCTTACTTTACAAGCTCATACTGAAGAGGGAGTTTCTTCTGGAATGTTATATCACTACTAGAAGGCCCACGCTGTAAAAAAAAAATGACAACGAAGAATTTGTGTTGACCTTGCTTTATTGATCATGCTTTCCTTCACACAATTAATTGCCAACTTTAAAGATCATGCAGATGAGGGTTCACGGCTTCATAATTACTGAGCATTGACACTCTTCATTTTTTTTTTTTTTTTTGTCTGACAAGGAAAAAATTAATTACTGTTGCAGGCAGTTCAGCAACACTGAAAATAACTTATTCGATTTGGTATCATACATACCCTAGGATAACATATTTGTCCGATAGTTTTTGGTCACTGAAAGCTATTTCATCGACAATTACATCAAAGTTGGAAGAATAGCTGATGCAACGAAATTATCTGTGGGAAGAAACTAAGAATCAAGATGCATGAGAGCAATAATGGAAGCTTCATCTCTCTTCAGTGCCTTGATTTCAACTTCGGCAATGCAAGAGAAGTACTTATATTTTGTCAAAGATCCGATGTATTCAGAAGGTAATACCCGTACGAATCAGACTCCATGAGAGCGCTAGGCAGAGCCGGGCTAGGGGAAGCTTTCGATATTTTCATTATTTCAATTTCAACTGTCGCAGATAAAGATAAGTTTGCCATCATCTGCAACCTGGCCTATTTCTACCAATCAATTTTCAATGAAGCTTGACAGGATGGCCATGAACAGCCTCCAACCAAGGCTAATTTCCGCCTGTTTTGTTAACGCGTGACCGAAAATGGATAAACAGATAAATATACCTCGGCTTTATTATATTGTAGAGTAATGGACTCGCGTGAAAAAAATCACGCAATAATCGATATTTTTTGTTAATAAAGGCCGTTGCGGAATCTTCTCTTCTCTGATTTGCTTCATTTTCTTCATTGATCCCTTGTCATGCTTTCAACCTTAATTAGGGCTTTTTTTCTCTGACTTGTCGTTTCCTAATTTTTCCGCTTACGCTTATCAGCAGCTCTCATCCACTTCTGCAACCTTTCTGCTGCAAGTCTTTCTTGCATGTGTCGCATAGACGATTCATCTCTCTTCATGCATTCTTAGAACGTATTCGATCTTGAGATTTCAGAAGTCTCGTACAACTTATGCGTTCCCTTTCTTCCTTCTTGATTAGGCGTGCGTCTTCAATAGTGAGAGGCACAAAAAAAAAATCTTGAGTAAAACACTGCAATAAACTTGAATATAACTCCAACCCGCTTGTATGCATGTCAGCGCTCCGTAGCCAAGATACGGTCTTGTGAACTTAAATATCTGCTTCACTGAAGTTTTTAAATTTTGGGCTATGAAACAAAATTCGCACCTTCAGAGAACGACAGTGTGAAGGATATGCGTGGTATGGAGCTGAAAGAGCACATGGTAATGGACAGAAATACATGGAATAGCAAGATCTGCTTCAGTGACCCCCCCTCTGAACGGGAATAATACTGCTGTAGAAGAAGACTTGACAGACAGAAAGCTAGAAGAAATAGTTCTCTCCTGCCCGTGAAAAATCACCCCCTCCAATGCGCTTCGTTGACCATCTGCCAAATTTATACGTCGTGACCTGAGAGAAAAAAGTTATAAAATCAGACTCCAGAAGCTACATACATAGTGTTCCAATTTCAAGAAGTGTTTCAAGCAAGGAATGTCTTCAGATAAAGGAATAAGGATCAGCCGTCGCCATCTTCTGCAACCTGGTCATCGATTTACAAAATCTGCAACCTGGCTTATGTTTCGCCAATGTATTTCCTTCGAAGCGGGCACGAAATAAATACACGAAGCGTTTTATTATACAGTATAAGGAGGATACATCAGTGAAGGTCAACATGACGACACATCACCACCAGAAATGAACAGCCAAGCCCAATGACTGGATTTTACTGCATGCAGAACTATATGGTCTCAATTGCAGTGCAATTAAGTATCCGGTATTCCATGAGGAAACACATCAGACAAGTTGTTCCCAACCTTTCCTATTACTGTCACCGCTAGCTAACATTTGATGCGGGCTCGCACCTCTACAAAAAATAATAGCTCATATTATAAAGAATTAAATTATACCAAATTTGTGCCACAAATTCTAGTTAACTTTTGAATGACGTGAAATAGGTAACTCAAGATTTCACACCCCTAAAAGGTTATCTTGCACCAACATGGGGCGCGAGCACCCCCGGCTGATAAGCCCTGCATATTAGGCTTACCGTTCGAGGAAATTTAACCAACAACAGTGAAGCAATAAAATTTGTCAGTGCAAATGTTTTTTTTTTTTTTTTTTTGTACTCCTAAGTTCGATTCATTTAAGCGCGTAACTTCAAACTGATGGGTGCATTTAAAATTACTGAAGTTTTGTTTTAAATCGAGCCACAGCTTCTTTCTTATAAAGTTAGCGAACTACAATTCACTAGCAACTGAAAAAAATCGAACTGAATTATTTTCAAAGAAAGAAAAATCTCATTTCAATCGAAGGAAACTCGAACCTAAATTTTTTTCAACCACAGCAACCGAACTTCAGTTCTTTTCAATTATACTAAAGCGAGTTTCAGTCGATTTCCAACCAAACTTCACTGCCCCAAATTTCAACAAGGCAGAGAATAGTAAATGGCAAGAGCAGCTGTAAAGAGGCTTTGGGAGCAACCAACACAGCTGCACGTTACGCCTGCTACGGCCGCACAGAGCACAAGAGGATTTAATTGCATTGGACGATGCACGTTTACGACATCGTCACTTGGTCCTTAGTTGCCCAGCTGAGGGCAGCAGACCTTCTAATTATTGTTTGGTTTGCCGTAAGTGTCGAGTGCAACCGTAGTCGGGGTAAACGGATCTTTTAGAGCGGGTGCGGTGAAGGGAAGTGCGTTAACATCATATTATTGCTTGATCCAAATAAAGAGCTTCTAAAAGCAGCTCATCATGTATATGTCATGCGCGTTTGATGGATTTGTGCGATCGATCGCGATGCGCAATCGGTGAATGTTGTAGGTATTAGGCCGTAATTTCGGGTAAGTTGGACTATATTCGAGTTTAATGTCGGGTAGGTTAGGGGAGGCAAAGACTGTTTTTTTATTTTAAAATTTGAACGATCGATCGTTTGCTGTGCAGCACGATCGATCGCGCAAATCCATCAAACGCGCACAACATATATATACTTGAATTAACCCTATTGTAACAATTCTGTCATACACTCCTACAAAGGTTCTACGGCCGCATTTCCATAGGGAAGAAAACCTTAGCAACGAGGCATCACGGACTGCTTATAACGGGGTTAACCCTATCTTACTAAGGCAGGGCTGCTTCACTTCAAGGGTTCCTACTCCTATCTTATTCCTGTAAGAGAGAGAACCCTTATGGCGAGATAGTAGGGACAGGTTAATAGAGCAGGTTTAATCCCGGTAAGGATCAGAGCGCAGCGTGACACTTCAAACAGCGCTGTTGCTATAAATACGAAGTACCGTCGCTTCACTTGGTCCGTACAGGTGAAGCCTGCACCACAGTATCGGCAAGATATGAACAGACACACGATATGATTATCAGCATCATTAAGTATAATAAGTCTCCCTAACCACTGCAATGGGGCTACAAGATATATACTCAGCAAAGCACATGTATTAGTTTGGAAACCAATTTCTTGCCTATCTTAACATTCCAAAATGTTAAAAATTCGGCAAGAACTTAGTTTCCAAACAGACAGTAAGTTAACAAATAGAACGTCGGTTCCTTTCTCGTAGGAATATTCTTTTCTCCGAAATATATCTAAACTACGCTGGTTAGCTGCAGCAATGCGAAAGCGGGGCGGTATAGGAAACAGTGAGGTGCCCTTCTCGTAAGTCAGTCCGTTTGCATCCCGCGAGTAACGTCTGTTCGGTTTAATGCCTCTCAGACTTGCAGTGGAGACTCTGCTACGCTGCGGGCTGTGAGTTTCCGAAATGATTCTACTTTTTATATGGATAAGACAACAGAGCCCCATGCAGACAAAGAGAAGGACGACGCACATGGCAACAGCCAGTCAGAAATGATGAAGAAGAAATGAGAAAAATTAACATACCCGTGGCAGTTGGAAACGGCAAAGTAGGCCTATACCCCATAACCTCGGAAAAGAAGGTATATTGAACTTTAGGCAGCGCTTGCAGTCAGTTACTGAAATTTCCTGGGCGCTACTCCCCATAGCATATGATAAACGTATTTCACCCTATTACTACCAGGCTGTGTTATTTTGCTGCAATAGTTCTGTTGCAGTCCTATAGGGGAAAAGAGCCTTGGCAGTGAGGTGTAGCACAGCATAGTGCAAATAAAGTCAATGTCTGCTATAGCGACGCAATAGGAGAAAGAACCCTTACGTAGCGATGCAGCGCAGCCCGAGTATCACAGGGGGGAGGGAGAATTCATTCCCACACTCCTACTGAACCCATTATGTTTTTTTTTTTTTTCTACATTTNAAGCCTGCACCACAGTATCGGCAAGATACGGTACGATCAACCGTCGCTGCACTTGGTCCGCACGTACAGGGTGAAGCTTGCACCACAGTATCGGCAAGATACGGTACGATCAACCGTCGCTTCACTTGGTCCGTACGTACAGGATGAAGCCTGCACCACAGTATCGGCAAGATATGAAGTAAGAACAGACACACGATATGGTTATCAGCATCATTAAGTAGCTATAATAAGTCTCCCTAAACACTGCAATGGGGCTACAAGAGATATACTCAGCAAAGCACATGTATTAGTTTGGAAACCAAGTTCTTGCCTGTCTTAACATTCCAAAATGTTAAAAATTCAGCAAGAACTTAGTTTCCAAGCAGACAGTAAGTTAACAAATAGAACGTCGGTTCCTTTCTCGTAGGAATACCATTTTCTCCGAATTATATCTAAACTACGCTGCTTAGCTGCAGCAATGCGAAAGCGGGGTGGTATAGGAAACAGTGAGGTGCCCTTCTCGTAAGTCAGTCCGTTTGCATCCCGTGAGTAACGTCTTTTCGGTTTAATGCCTCTCAGACTTGTGTGGAGACTCTGCTACGCTGCGGGCTGTGAGTTTCCGAAAAGATTCGACTTTTTATATGGATAAAACAAAACAGAGCCCCATGCAGACAAGGAGGACGACGCACATGGGAACAGCCAGTCAGAAATGATGAGGAAGAAAGGAGAAAAATTAACATACCCATGGCAGTGGGAAGCGGCAAAGTAGGCCTACCCATGAAGTTATAAAGGACCTTTATAACTTCATGGGCCTACCCTATAACCTCGGAAAAGAAAGGTATATTGAACTTTACATAGTGCTTGCAGTAAGTTACTGAAATTTCCTGGGCGCTAGTCCCCATAGCATATGATAAACGTATTTCACCCTATTAATACCAAGCTGTGTTATTTTGCTACAATGGTGCTTAGTTCTGCTGCAGTCCTATAGGGGAGACGAGCCTTGGCAGTGAGGTGTAGCATAGCCTAGTGCAAATAAAGTCAATGTCTGCTAATAGCGATGCAATAGGAGAAAGAACCCTTAAGTAGCTATGCAGCGCAGCCCGAGTATCACAGGGGGGAGGGAGAATTCATTCCCACACTCCTACTGAACCCATTATGTTTTTTTTTTTTTTCTACATTTTACCAGACGGCCTGTGCCCATGCGCGTTAGTTCAAAGCCGAGAATAGCCATGTGCGCGGGTTTCACGTTCTCTCCACTTTTTCGAATATATTTTTCTCGTTCTTTCTTCCTCACTATGACCGAGATTATCGGGAAAAGGAAAGGCTTCTATCTCGGGTTGTAGGGTGTAGGAGCCGCACATATTCGGGTTGCAGGAGTCGGAGCCAGACACCAGCTCAACCGGTTCATCCGACTCGGCAACACTCTAGTTAAATCTCTGATTATAAGTTACCGTAGATAAGCTATAACGTTCACTAATGAGCTGCATAGTGTGGTAACACGATCATCCGGTGTATGCTGTCCCAGTCCTGCAGCAGCTGAAAGACCACTATGACAGGATGATCCCACAGTAATAATTCGTCGCACGGTCATGAAACAACTCCACTTCATTACTGCTGGGTTACTCTTTATGTAAAACAAAAAACACAAACTTATCGAGACATTTTCCTCATCTTCGAAAACTGAACACCATTCGGCAATAAGGATATATTGCATCCTGAATTTTGATGGATCAACTTACCCTCTGCACACAACGAAAATACACTTTTGTTGCAATGCTTTCGTTGTTAATAAAACATAAAATTGTATGTTACTTGACACTTAGCGAGGTCGACCGGATGAGTATTTTTACCCACTGGACGCATCCAAAGAATACGGATATAACTCGTTACACGGCGTGCACACGCCACACACGGATATAACTGGCGGTCACACGGCGGCACCATACATGATCGGCACGCGATGTCACGCTCTGCATGGCTCCTGTGTCACGCGGTCACGCCCTCACGCCATGTAACGCTACCACTGGCGTATAGCTTTTTCTCCAACTGCAAGTCCTTCTCTCACTACCTTACCGTGTGTCAGCAATTCCACGCAGGACTGCAGGTTTTTCTCGTAATAGGTTATAACGCTATTGTTACCAGTTACCCCTCTGCAGCAAGTATTCTTGAATATTATCTATTTCTCTTTGCCGAATTTCTTGGCCTGAATGACTCGTGTGTTTTCTATTTCTCCTGGCTGAATTATAACGTAAACGTAAGCCCAGCAGTAGAGTTTTCCCGAATGTAACGGCTTTAGGTACTTCGATTATAACGCAAGTGTTACCTACAAAACCGTCACTTAGTTTCCAATTGCGCAATTTTTTTTAGTTACCTCCGACTATATTAACCTATAAGTTTTGCTAGTCAGTGCAACGGGATTTCAATAAGAGAAAGCAAAGGGACAAGTACAGTACTTCGGCAATTACTGGAACTCGAGCACGAAAGAACACCGTGCGTGAGAACCCCAGCTCGTGGGGGTGGGGGTTAGGGAAGAGAGGAAGCGAACAACGGAATAAAGTACGTCATAAGAAACACATAAAGCAAAAGAAGAAGAGCGAGCGGGGCAAGAAAGACATTCCGAGGCCTAATCAAGGCCAAGATTACCAATCCGATTACTCTTGTAACGCGACTAGCCCGTACAACTGAATAGGCTAACCAAGCCTGAGCAAATACGTTATAAAAATTCTCTACTGACGCTAAGGAGAAGATCCCTGACGCTATCAGCACGAGCCTGTCTTAGCTATTCGCGCTGCTACAATAGTTCATGGCAACCACGGTAGCAAAGCAGAAAAAAGGCTGCATTGGCGACAGTACGAGCGTGTGTCTGCAATGCCTGTTCGGGACTTGATGAGGTTGAGTCAGAATGAGTCTATAAGGCCTTGGCTCAGTGTCGGTCATACTCTAGTTGTATGAGGTCGTGCCGTGCTGCTATCTGTGAGTTCCGAGCAAGTGAGCACTGTATTGGCGACAGTGAAGTATGAGTGTCCGCACTGCACTGAGGGCCCGGGGGACAACGTTCGAGGCTTAGAGCTCAGTTCATGTTACTGTTGCGTGGCAGTGAGCTATGTTGAAGGCCGTGGATTTCCAGGACAATTAAAGTTAATTTTTCAAATTGTACTGTACAAAGCACATCAAGTTATTTATTTTGCTTCATTAAAATAATGCCGCGCAAGCAGAACTTGTCTCGTAAAAAGTGACCGAGATGAAGACGGGTCGTCAATCCGGTCTCAATGTGTAGGAAAAATTGTAGGGCGGCTCGCACATACGCAACTGGTTGCATGCACCGTGAAACTTGAGTTGCATTGAATGGTTGCATGCAACTTAAGCTTCACGTGGCATGCAACTATTTGCGTTAGTGTGCGAGCCGCCTTACAATTTGAAGAATAAACTATTGCGTAGCTAAAGCTGATGGCCCCATCAGTAAATTAGTGAATAGTTCAAGCCTCCTTAGAAGTAGTGAGTCACGATTCAACGACGGAAATACTGGATGCTGAGTAAGCTAACAAAGACATGGAACCCATGCACGGGGGTGCTTCCACACACTGGACCAACGTGCATACATACAGTATACATATTTAGGGCACACAGCAAGATGGGGAAAATCAATCCTCATGGAATTACTTCACCTCCACATCGCTCAGTAGGTACCAATTTTCTTGACGTTGCCGACAAGGCAATTCCTACGAAAAATACAAATAATGTTGTTGAAGCTCTCTAAAATTATTATGTCAGTTCAACTGAAGAGGTTACTGTACTTCTCAAATTAGTCCTCTGATTAAACTTTCTTCAAATTGACTTAAGAGTCTACAGCAGCACTTGTCAAACGCTGGTTACTGCCAGCTCCAGCGACATGAAAGCGGAGCGGTAGGTAGGTACCATGAAGTTATAAAGGACCTTTATAACTTCATGGTAGGTACCTATAGGAAACAGTGAGGGGCCCTACACGTTAGTTCGTACGTTTGCATCCCGTAAGTAATGTCTTCGGTTTAATGCCCCTCTCCCCAATACTGATATCTTGAGTTACTTTAAGGGGGTGCCGCATCTGTCAAAATTGCAACCCAATAATAATTTCTTCAGTTCCCAACTTACGTACGGGGTTGTCTTACTTGTCAAATTAGCCCCTCTCAATAATAATGCTTCAGTTAACCTCACGGCAATGATTGCCGCACTTGGCAAATGAGTCCTCCGACAATTAGATTGAATAGAACACGCAGGCAGGCAGGCAGGGCGATGACCGACAGCTCTCAGTTCCAACTGCCGACAAGTTGACACAAAGTTTCTCGGTTGCGATCAATGTAATGAGAGGTTGGGGGCGCCACAACTGCCAAGCGTATTAGCAGCTCTGCACGACAGCTATGTAGTGACAGCTGTCATTCTCCTATGACGGCTCTCACACCTATTTTATAGCCATTTTTATAATCCTAGTCTAACCACTGACTGGGAGGCTGAAAATCGCTTTCCTACAAATAGCGTTACTAATATATGGTCACCCGCCAGGTAAAGGGTTAACCCTTAATACTTAGCTTACTTTTGTTCTCTATGAACAAAACCTGGTGGTTGCAGTCGAGAAACTGCTACGGCGCGGTGGGCTCCAGAGTATGCAGGCTTCGACTCAATACTGTGACTGGGCCGTAGGTTCATCTAGCGCCATTTATACAATCTAATGTAGTTAACACTAGCGTATAGATCTTGAAGCGCCGGGTTTAGACTGGAGTTTAATATATCCAACACGATGGTGAGCCCGTCCTCTGTCCATGAGTCGCAGCATCGCGGCGGACGCGACAGAGCCTGGCAGGCGCTGCAGGAAAGCTCTTTTCCGGTGCGCCGGTACAGCACGAGGTCGTTGGAGAGATAGCGTTATAGCGGTGGATGGTAATAGCGCTAGCGCCCTACGATAATAGCGCTAGTGCAGTGACACAGAGTGGTAATAACGCCATAGCGGCTAATGGAATATACGTGCGCTATTTTTTAGAGGTGATAGGTTTATTACGCACTATAGGCATTAGGCAGGTATTACTAATCTACTCTAGAATAATTGTATTGTGCACTATTAACACCACAATGGCAAATAGCAGATCAGCGCTAGGTCTTATACCATTCAAGCTGTTGTGTCCTACACAACGGGCATTGAAAGCATTTATAAAATCTATCATAGAAACTTGATAGCTCATCATTATAGTTTATTACCCCTCACCATATCTTATTCTTTCTAATAAGTTAATCAAGATCGTAACAATTCACTGAGAGTCCAACCCCACTTACCTACGTAGCGTCCAACCCCACTTACCTACGTAGATCTGCAATAGTGCCACGATCTTTTCGCGGAGACTCGGATTGCTGAACCCTGCAGCGAGTATTTATCATTTTTTCCAGCTAGCAGTCTAGTGTTTACTAGCCTGTGAGATGTGCTTCTACCAGCGGAGAGAAATATTTACGCTCAGAGACGGAGTTTATGATTTTCTATGTGAGAAGTTTGTTAAGTTTGAGAAGTTATGAAATTCTGACTGGTTAATTTTAGGAACTAATGTAGTGTCCATCGAATAAGATGAATTTTGCCGTACGTTAGTCTGTCTATCGGGGGACGGGGCGAAACGCAACCGACGCGTTTGCTTCAGACTCCGACTTCGCCCAAGTGTAAAAATGAAGCCATAGACATAACGTAGTCTATGATTAAGCCAAATCAAGTTTTCAAGAACCAACTAAACTATCGGTGTCGCGTAGGACTAGCATTTTTTAATCTGTTAACGGACAGTTACGAGGAAGCCTAACTTTACCTGGAGGATGAATTTATTTGCCAAAAATTTCTTAAAAAATCTCAAGTTCATTGTTGTTCATTTAAAGAAGACGACGAGAGATCGACATAAGTCGACGAAATTAACGTTAACGTGACTTTTGCAGCCATATACCCTTCGTCTGGTACCACTGACTTACATCATCAGAAAGTGATAGGTAGTGTCAATCCACCAACCAACTGCCACAGCATAACTCGCTGAGCAGTTTGCATGCAGCTTTTTTACAATTTTTTCATATTATCCTGTAACTGGGTAATATAGGGCAGATCGTTTCGCAACACATCGTAGGTGCTCCTGTACGGAAAATATTGGTTCCCTGTGATCAGCACCACAACAGCTGGAGGAATTCGTTCCTATGCTGAGCATAAAAGGTCCGTCTCCCTTGCGATCAAATACCACAAAAGCAATTAAGACGCCCTCTTGAAATATTGGAGTTTGGTTTTATTGGAGCCGTTCCCCTCTGATAGACGGCGGTGACCCAGTTCACTTACGACTCTTATTAATAAAAAGAACATTGGAGATGTCCAGCACTGCGGGACTAGGGAATGCATGCACATCCGATCGAGTCTGCTGCCAGCTGGTAACGAGCAGTTGTCATAGGGATACATTCTACTATTATTACCATTATCAAAAAGACTATTCATTTCATTGTTTTGGCGAAGTTCACTTCTATACCGCAGTCTTGTAAGCGCACGCCTGTTCCGGCAAGTGTCTTAACTTGTGCAAGGACTCCTACAAAACAATCGCAGATAGTATTTCTACAACACAATCTCCAACATCTACGATCATTCCTGATAGCATTCTAACTCTCACGCTAATTCTATATTTAAAAAACTAAAAAAAAACTACAGCTGTAAACTCATCCCTGCAACCAGTATACCGTTTGGCGTCCACACGAACTCCTAGTCTTCTACCAAACCACAAGTAACACTTCAATAGTATAATTATTATAAAGATACACAAGACTGGCAACGTGCGAACGGAGGAAACTCCATAAGGTTAACAAACTCCCACGCAACCAGCCCAGCAAGCGAAAAAAAAGGAAAGATCAGAGATCACAGAATAGCAATAATAATCATGCTTGTGCAACCGTTTTACCCTTTCAGACGAGCTTCCTTACCAAGCCCCGACTACTAGCTGTATAACATAATCTCCCACATATTCACGTATTGATGCAAGTATGCTAGCCTTGAGCAATGTTCCTATACAAAGTGGTGACAGAGAAGAGTGCCACAGTGTCTCGCGACCAAACTATAGGTGTTCCTGCGACTGCTGCAATGACTGGCACATCCCTACATTTCCGGCCCTCCCTCTATAATAAAGGCTTATTAATTCATTAGCTCTGTATAGAGAGAGGGAGTCCCGCACCGCATAACTGCATGGGGTGCTGCGGCTACGTACACCTTGGGACAAGTGCGCAGTACCAGTAAAGTGGCTACGTGCAAACATGTAAGGTGTATGAAACCATGAAAATTTACTTCATGCACTAGGCTAAGTGGACTGCACACATGGCTATGACGAACGTGAAGCAATTATAAGGCACTGTCTGCTGCTTTACGCTCAAAGTTACACGCCGAACACGGACTTGACGTTGTTATCAACTATAGAGTGAACTTATAAGTTCGACGTTAAACCGAAAACTACGAGTATCTTGTTTGCTTTCCATAATATCCTTGCTCTGCTTCCCTCCATCATTGCCTAATCAGAACCGGTTTTCTTATACGAAACACTTCATGATTACACCAAACGTGGCTTGCTGGCATTATACAGTACCCTTTCGTTAGCACTTTGGTATCACAGAGCAAATCCTAATGTACCACCACCATCACTTCACGGTCGACGCTGGAGCGAAGATTTGGCTTGCTTGCTTTCCATATCATCCTCAACTCTCGGGCACTAGCGTGCGCAGTTATTCCTAAGTCTATAGGTATACGATTCTAGACTTGGTGATCCCATACCTAGCCGCTGTATACACACGGCCGCTACGCTAATGCCACGGACTTCGGTAAATTAGCTCTGTGTTTGAACGCAGCAGCTTGTTTGAGGAATATAACAGAGCCCGTAAAGCGACCAAGGCAGCCAGCCCGGCCATAGAGTCGTTCGATGTACACGATTACACTGCTCGACGCTTGCAGTCGGGTCATCAGTCGTGGCTCCAGATGCAATTTTTGTAAGAATAACAAAGTCTGAAACGTGAAAATTGTACCCCAGTGAGCGCAACCCTCTTAACCCTAGAATACTAATCATGGGTAAAATTTACCCTGTATCTACACTATATACCTACCAATAGAGATATGTGCTTAGTGTTCTATGGTTAAAAACCCAATAAGCTTCGAGTTCTCGCTGCAATAGCATTGATTGAATGTCCTCTATGGAGGACTAGGAGGGTTGAACTCAAAGGATTCGCACGAGACACCTGAGGGCCGCGTTGAGACAGCAAGCTAGCCAGAGCTTCCAAGGATCGAGACATCTCGTGTTATCGTGCATCTTGTAGTGAAGATGCCCGCTATACATTTTAGTGCGTCAAGTTATATAACGTATCATGTGTGTAGGCGCAATACCTTGTCAACAAAATTTATATAAATTGAATAATTTAGAAAGGGTTGCTATGGCACTTCCGCAAGTGTACAATAATACCACCTACAACGAGATAGGCTAATTATGGTTTGAGTATAAGCTAGTAACAATTTAAAGTACGGTAATGTAACTATCTGTTAAGGAGTCCTAATACGGCGGCTTTCTGCAAAACTAATTTACTATGATTACGAATAGACAAAAGTCAATACTCTTTAGGGCAATTCCATACCTGTTATTTCTCGCTATATTCCCTGTCAAACAAAATAGGCTGTAGCTCATTGCCCCATTTAGCACAATCTACAGAAAATAGAGTCAACCGATGTCTACTGACGCGCTCAAAAAGATGATTAAAATTAGTTCGTGACATCACACTCTGATAGCCAATCGCGCTTTCGCAGTGCCATCACATCAGCATCACCACCAACACCATGAAATATTGAACACCGATTGGTTGGCTGTACCGCCAATGCGGGCCGTCAAACAGCGATGGCTGCTTCGTAGTTTGAGCCAACAATTTAAGCTTATTGGTGACCAAAAAAAAAACGTAGTTACGTGAACTGAACGATGCAATGTCCTAGTTTGGACATGTGTTGCCCTGGTTGTATTTTATACCTACATACTTGTTCAGGAAGCTTATTGTTATTGTATCTCTAATTTCACCACCGTAGTTGCAACTGTGATGATTCAACAGTGAAATTTATTTTTATGTTTTTGTTTGCTTATGGTGGACATTCAAAGTCCAGAGATTGATCTATTTGCACATTGCGAATTTCTCATATTCTGTGAATGTAGTCAATTTCGGTCAACAAGGTAAACGGTGCGCCAGGATGGGCCCTAAAGCATCTCCAGGTACAGAGCTGAGAGTATGTGGCCCGATTCGAAAGTACCGAGAACGACAGTGTTCAGATGGCTTCAATTTACGAAGTCTTTTTGCGTCGCTGGCAGACGGTATGTCGAGATGTACGTTTGTGAATACATTTCAAGCCTTCAAACAATACTGTTGAATAAACACACAGCTACAATTGCAATTATAGGTTCACATAAAGGTCTTTTAAGCCGCTTTTATACATCATTATAATAGTGGTCGGACTGAAATAGCCTCTTTCACATTTGAAAACTTAGAAAAAGACATTACACAAGCAGCCAGAGTCTGCATGCATCAAAAGGAACGTGTACACAGCAAGCGAAGTAAACGAAGAGCTTCTAGGTGGGTGGGGTCAAGATAAACGCGGTTACTAGAGGTCATCGCGGTCACACAAATTATCGCCCACGCACAGAACCTAACCAAACTGATCAAACTACGCAATAAATGCCAAAGAGAAGCCCTTTTATAGCCTAAGCTAATGATAAAGGAGTTCCTTGAAGCCCCTTACTTAAGCGCATTCATTCACCTGCCGCTGCTACCGTGTTTGCGACTGCTCATTGGTTGGAGCTGTAGTTTCGGGGGTAACGTCGACCTGTGATTGGCTGGCGAAAAGGGTCATGTCCTAGTGACCAGACGTGACTCTCCTCGTATCTTCCATACTCTGAGATTATTCGTCTAAAATAGCGGTGCCAATAATAGTAATCTGCCTACGGATATGTTGCGTCTATCATACAAGAGCGCAAACACCCTCAAGTTAACAGCAATAAGGACCGTCATAGAAACATGGGAGAGTAACAAACTCTGTTGCAGTTCGCTGCCACCAACAAATGAGCGGTACCTACGCTAGTCTTGCAAGATCCCAGTAACGACTGACGTGCAAACATCAGTTTCTGTTTATGAGGCGAGCGCGTGCTGCTTGACAGCAGGACTGGCCAGGGCAGTCGGAGGCTGTAAACAGTCGGAGACACCTGGCACCGGCGCAGTCACAACCCAAACCGAAGTATACACGGAAGTGGAACGGAGCTCGAGACGTTGTGTCAACACAGTCCCAACCCGAAGGCAATATCACGACCACCAACGGAAATCATTTGTGTGCAAATGTAATATTTCTTGATAACGACAAGCAAGGGACCAGTGCATGCAAACGCCGAGCATGGGATGAGCGTCGGGAAACCTGTAACATTGTCATGAGTTGAGTGAAATGGCAACCATCAAGTATATAGGGTAGATGAAAATACCTGCTAGTTTCCTTAAGTCCAGAGACTCTTCGAGATAATAAAATACCTCGATGATGTTGTCGATCTTTGCAAACCCGCGCAAGTTTTAGAAACGTCTGTATTGACTATCTGAAAAATATAGTTCAGTTGAGAAAAAGTTCTCTTATCGACAAATAAACCTCGAGATTAACAAACAAGCACAGGCAACTATGGCGCGGTTTCGACTGAAGAATTTCAACTTAGAAGAGCGCAGCTGGTGTCATGCAGCACTCGTTCAATACCGAATAAACGTAGAAATTTCACCAGGCACTTGTCAGTACGTACACGACTGAAGCGCTGAGCTGCACGTAAAACAAGGCAAGAGAGATTAGGTGCTCCGTGTTTGGGTGTTGTGCGGCAACGGGCAAACCAGCCAGCAGCTAATGGTTGGAGCTACAGACCGGCCAGAACTGTTGGCTATTTGCAGTTAATGGTTGGAGCTACAGACCGGCCAGAACAGTTGGATATTTGCAGCTAATGGTTGGAGCTACAGACCGGTCAGAACAGTTGGATATTTGCAGCTAATGGTTGGAGCTACAGACCGGCCAGAACAGTTGGATATTTGCAGCTAACGGTTGAGGCTATAGACCGGCCAGAATAGTTGGATTTTGCAGTTAATGGTTGGAGCTACAGACCGGCCAGAACAGTTGGATATTTGCAGTTAATGGTTGGGGCTACAGACCGGTCAGAACAGTTGGATATTTGCAGCTAATGGTTGGAGCTACAGACCGGCCAGAACAGTTGGATATTTGCAGTTAATGGTTGGAGCTACAGACCGGCCAGAACCGTTGGATATTTGCAGCTAATGGTTGAGGCTACAAACCCATTTGCAGTTGATGGTTGTAGCTACAGACCGACCAAAACAGTTGGATATTTACAGTTAATGGTTGTTGCTACAGACCGGGTAGAACAGTTGGATATTTGCAGCTACTGGTTGGAGCTACAGACCGGGCAAAACAGTTGGATATTTGCAGCTAATGGTTGTAGCTACATACCGGTCAGAACAGTTGGATATTTGCAGTTAATGGTTGGAGCTACAGACCGGCCAGAACAGTTGGATATTTGCAGCTAATGGTTGGAGCTACAGACCGGCCAGAACAGTTGGATATTTGCAGCTAATGGTTGGAGCTACAGACC